>JBBPCS010005519.1:0-10441 GCA_037974645.1 Hollardia meadi
GTGTGTGTGTGTGTGTGTGTGTGTGTGTGTGTGTGTGTGTGTGTGTGTGTGTGTGTGTGTGTGTGTGTGTTGGACTTCTTTGTGAGAAACTTTATTAAAGTAACAATATGTTTGCAAATAAGAGATTCCACCAGTGCTCATCATTTTAGGGCATGTTTGTGTGCTAGTTTGGTGTTAAAGTGTGGCATGTAGATATGATGTTGATGGTGTTCCTGCAAGTACAACCATGCAAATTGTGTGTGTGTGTGTGTTTGTGTGTTTTTGTCTATATTTGGAAGAACCAATTGAGTTTTAAACCTTGATAAAAGACAGTGTTTTGGCAGGCCTTCATTTATTAAATAGGCTGTTTGAGGTTTAAGGATTATGGAGTTTTAGGATTAAGATTAGAATTACAATTAAAGTCAACTGATTTTTTGAGCACCGCTACACTAGCTGTAAACACAACATTGACATATTATCGAGGTGTACGATATTTATTGGACAGATAAATTACTGGCCTGATGAATAATGGATAAATAATCACATTCAGTGTCGGATTCATCGTTATGTATTTATCTCACAAAATCTTCAAAAAGACACTGAAGTTCAAGGTTGGATTGCAAAGCTTCTGAAAGGGATATGATCACACACGAATGGCACAATGGTTAGCTTTGGGGCAGAAAACGTAAGTCTATCACATGCAAAGATATTTAACGATAGTAAAGTTATGTCATATATGACATAGATGACCCCAGAGTTAACTGCTATAGAGCCCAGTATGTAAGATTTTTCCTCATCGGTCCTGTTTAATGATTGTTGGTGAGACAGCATTGTGCATGGAGCTCAGACGGAAAAGCTCCGCTGCAGCAGATGTTTTTACATTCAATTTAAAACAATAAATAAATAGATACATGCTGGAATGGATATTCTTTTTGTTAAAATCAAGAGCTGAATTCTTGACTATTGTTTTCTAATTAATTCTACTCATTACCATGAGAGCTTCATAAAATAAAAAAACAACACTTTAGTTGCTTAAAATTACAAAGATAGCTAAGATCAACTGATTATTTCACCTTGATTTTTTTCTTAGTAACAGACTTGATGACACTGCTTATTCAACTTCCAAAACCTGTTATTGAATAATCAAATAATTAGGATATTCTCTGCCCTGCTAATTAAAATATTCTCTGCTGTGCTTGGTGCTGGGCAAGACTCAAAGAGTTGAGTGATAATTCTCTGTGAGTTTATCACTGTGAGAGAACATGATGGCCCTCACAAGTATAGAAGTACACAGATATATGAGTTTGTTTATAATAAGCAATGTCTTTTTGAGTTGTTTCTGGAGAACACAGGAGGAACCTGTCAACTTCGTGTTGCTTCTGTTTGTTTTTCTCTGACATTTTTACTTTCTGAAGCCTTTGAAGACATTAGGACTTTTTTTCATTAAACCCTGCAGCACGTCTGTTTCTGTCAATCTTTAGACTGGAAGAAGAACAGCTCTCTTTTATTTTGCATCCAATTTAGCAGAAGAAAATGTGGCTCTTTCTGGATCTGCAGATTGTTTCTAAATGTTTTGACTGTTGTACATAATCATACTTTTAAAGATTGTCTCCTTCCTCTCCACAGCTGTCAAACTTAAGTTACCTGAACGCCATAACTTGTGTGTGTGTGACCTCAGTTGCTCAAAACTTGTGTATTGATTTCATATTTAAGAAAAGACTGCATGACCTCAATAGCTGCTGAAAATAACCATTTAAAGGGGGCACTCAAACAATTTTACATGTCAAAGTCAATTTAGTTATGTGTACTCAGCTCAGTGTTTTGTTGTCTTTTTACATCCAATGCCAACCTTTTTACAATTCTTGCTTTGTACAATATCTACACATGGCGACTTTGGAAAGATTAATGTCAGGGCATTGGACATAAATTGGGAGAATTATCCAATATGGATGTAATTGTTGGGAGTTGAACAGTTATATAAACTTGGATATCTCAGCTTTGGCTAGAGACTACAAATTTTGAACAGAAGTTCTGTCCACAAAGTAGATGTGACATTTGATAGACATGGTCTTTTACAGGACAGGGAGGGTTTAACAAAAAACACTATCAAGATGCATCATGGGAGGTGTTTTTTGAGCCTGACCCATACTGATTTTAATCCTTGTTTAATCTGTCTCTCACTAGTCCACTGAAGGGAAATAAATTTCTTGTGTTCTTTCATGATAATTTCATTTGTTGCAAAGTCACACGTATTTGTATATCCCTTCATCACGATGTGTTAATGGTCTTTACAATCTCACACATGAACAAATATTTTGAAATTTTTATGCAAACAGTAATGTAATGCAATCGTGATGCACTGTTGTGAGCTACCACTCTGATCAGCCTATACAGTCACAACTGACACTGCAGTCACTCATTTTGTGATCAATAGGTGGGGAGAGTGCCTGTTATGAATTTGTTCTGGTCTAAGTGTTTTTTCTTATTAACAGGAAACAGTTTGCGTGAAAAGATCAGTAAAAAACAATCTGAGGAAGGCAAGCATACTTTTGATTTATTTCTGAGACTAAACATAGACAAACTCCAGTCATGATCACTTTTTGTTGTTTTCTGTACCAATCACAATCACCAGTCACAGGAACTCACTGCACACCTTATTTTCCAAGTGACCGCAGATGTGGCAGGTGACAGCCAGCTTGGCATGAAAATGACACAGATACAAAAACATGTGGCAGGCAAGACAAACACAACCCAAAGAGCTGCCATCGGATGATAGGAACTAATTAGAGAGTTTTCTCTTCTGCTCAAGGGACTGCCTTATGATTAAGGGAGTCCATGAATATGTATACGACGTGAGCACAGGGATGGCTGGATCTAGGTCAGGCTGCTGGTGGAATGATGGGCTGTCTTTGAAGTGAAGCAAGGAGACGTGCAGCAACACCGCACTATTGAGAGAAACCCTCAAGAGGCACGCAAATGTGAGGGACCTTAACTTTTCCAGATTATGTCTGTAACAAGTTTATGGGCTCTTGACATTCAGATGGAGGCAGCTCATTCAGCTGAGGAGCCCTAAATGACTTCTCTGGGGATCATTTCTTACAGCTTGGCATTTAAATGGAGCAACTGGATGCACTGATTGGTCCATCTACTCGCTCTGCAAACAGAATGTGAGATAGACATTTCCACAAAGATGGTGAAGAGGGTTATATGTTGTTCAGAGCCCAGATAAAGGCAAAGCGAGTGTGCAGTCCAGAATTGTTAATGATGCTTCAAGTTGTGCAGTGATCATTTCTCTCTCCACGATTATTGCAACAGAAATTACAACAGCTGACAAATTTCACAGCTCATGGTTTTGCTACCAACAAATTACGCTGGCTTACATTATCAGCGTTAATTATACAAATGGCCTGACAAGCTGAATTCAAAGTTAAAGTTTGCTTTGGATGTGAGGCGAAAGAGAAAATACCTTGTCTGTCGCAGCAAGCTCGCCACACAGCTGAGTCCTCCCTGCTGTCACAGATGCCTAACCAACAGATCTGTCAGAGGATATGAGAAAAGCCCCCCAGTATTATTTTCTTTCATTAAAATGTGCAAGCTTTTTTTTCTACCACTGAAAATCATGAAAGGTTATATGATTCCCGCATGCATGACAGCTCTCAATAAAAGCAATGATTTATTTCTGTTTTTTCTTTCCTTTTCAGGGAAAATGATCTGAACGAATTACCACGTTCATCATTTCAAAGCAAAACCAAATACTGAGCTTTTCAACTTGCATCACTGCGACTGTACCTGTGACTGTGATTTGGGAGAATTTCTGAGATTCTGCAATAGAAAATGATTGTATCAGTGAATTCTGCAACAGATTTTTGCCAGAACATACAAGTGACAGTCTGAAATCTCTCCACGGTATGAGAAATGCCTCCACTTTACAGGACGGTGAATCTCTTTCTCAACATAATGAAATCCAGGGAAGGGATGGCAGGCAGATGTTCACCACAGTAAAACATGAAACATGCACGCTCCAGTGTTTTAGTGATGGTGGAAGAGGCGCTGCCGACATCACATTTCCTGCTTCTCAATCAGAGTAACGGATGAGTCTCGGATGCATATACACGCCTTCCCACTTAAAGAAGCCCTGTCCTGTGGTGCCCTCCATAGTGGTTACACCTTGCCATTTCTCTGTATGATAGAAGACAAATGAGCTATAACCTCACACTCTTCCTCCCTGCATGCTTGATGAATCCACCTCACATGAGCTCAGTTGGACAGTGCAACGGAGCAGCGATGGACTGAACATCACTTCTCAATTGTGATCAATTGTTCATTTATTCTCTGTACTGTTATGTATGACTAAAGATCCACACACTGCTCCCCTCATTGAACATTGTCGCACAGAGGGGATTTAATGGTCCCTGTTTTCTTCTCTTCAGAGAAACCACAGCGCTGACAAAGTGATCGGATCATCTGAAATTGAGAATGACAAATGTGTTTCCAGCCCAGCACCGGGGCATTGTTGATTTATGTCACGGAAGAATGAGAGTCGAGCTGTTCATTTAGGGTTTTTCAGCATCTTTTGTTATACATTTTCTTGCTGTTGTATATGGTGTCTGATCAACTTTTTCTTCTTCTTCCTTATTTTGTGAATTAATTGGTACATTGGCATGGTCACTGCATGTTCTGTGACCGATCAGTGATTCGATCAGTTTCGATTCTGAACCATCGGAGAGTAATACCCTCGGAGCAGAGACTTTTTCCCCCACACCTGAAATTATTGTTAGGAACTTGATTAGGTTGCTCCTGGTTCAGGTTCAATTTCTGTGTTCCTCAAAAAAAAAATTTTCAACAAAAAAAGTTACATAGTTAGTGAAAGGGGGAGAAAAGTAATAGTTATAGTAGTTATAGAACTATGGGTTATAATGCTCAATAGTCATTCCTAAGACTGGGTATCATTAAAAAATGATGATACCAGTACCAATACCAGTACCAAGAAGTGATACCTATAAAATAGAGTACTTTATTTGATACTCATTATGTGAATGGAAGCATTCAGTTGTATAAAATGCCATAACTGAACTGCCAACTCTGCCAGATATACCATGTTCAACTTCACCACACCACAGACTGTAGGGCCAATCACATGTTGCATTACGTCGAAAAACGGTTTCGATGGCTGCAAGAAAAACCATAGACAGTCGCTTCTTCTGAGATCTGGGTAAAAAATGTAATCGAATGCAGGAATTATTCGACTGAAGTTTTGATACTACTTGCTACTGAGTTGTTTTGGTCCATAACATTGACTGTATATAAAGATGGATGACATGAGACGTCCCCAAAAGTGAAGCCAAAACACCTTGATCGCCCCCTGGTGGTTGGTTGGTTTTATTTATTTGTTTGTTGCTATAAAAACAGGGTGAAACATCATGATTGACACCTGAGCCCTGCTCTCAATTGAGTCGGAGGGGTGTATGGGCGGGAACTCGATACCGCAGCCCCACCGCCCGATCACTACTGCACAGACTCTGGCACCAAATGATGTCACCATCTTAGGATGGCAGCACTCATATCTGGGATATTTTGGCTTGATTTTTGTACAGTGGGATGAAGTGGAGACGCGTCGTCCATCTTTATTTATGTCAATGGTTGATACCGTAAAAGTATAGAGTACCGATACTCAGTCCTCAGAAAAGTTAAAAGTAAAAAACTAAAAACTAAAGTTAAATTCAATGTAAAGCAAATTAAATGTGGGAATACAGTCGAAAAACTGTAATATATGCAATAAAAATATAAAATGTATTCTGGGGCCAGCAGGCCGCAAATTAGTGCCTTTAATTACTAAACTCTGCCTGGGTATTATAACACTATTGGGAACACTGGGAAAGGAGAGACATACTGAAATTAAGCTCATTCATTGGTTTTGTGTCAGGAAAACACCAAACGTAGCAACAGATGGCAAGTTGTCCTTGAAAAGTGTGTGCTATTCCACATACTGAGACAAAACATAAAACAAATAAAATTCCACTTTTAGCAACAATCATCAAGAGATTTTACACCAAATATTTAATTCATGATGCATTTACAATGAGTTTTTCCACAGATGTTCATTTCAAAGTAGACACATGGAATGTTTCCAGCCTGCGCGGAAAAAAGATGGATGATACAGACTTTGTTGTGCGTTTGGTCTTTACGCCTTTTCATAAAAAGCAGGAAGTGCCAGCAGCATGTGGATGCACATATTTTTCTCTCTCACAGAAGTAAAATAGCCCACTCAATTATAATAAGAATTACAATCTGAAGCATGTTTAAAATGGCATCTCTCAGGTAGATCCACAGTTATCAACCAACTCAAGCTAGGTAGCTTTTGAGTCTCTTTAATATATACTTTTAGTTCATTGTTCACTGTAGTCTAACTGTTGTGCCATGGTCAGCAAAAAAGCTCTGATAAACCCACTGGACATTACTTGCCCTACCCTACCTCTGAAGTAGGTGGAGACCAGAGCTGAGAGACAGGGTAAATATTTGACTTTAATTTGTCAAGTGGCCAGAAATGACAAATGTTAATGTTGCTCTGTGTCTGCTATATGTAACTACTCAGTAGCAGATTAGCTACAAGAAATTTCTAAGCAGACTTTCAGACCAAAAAAACGACAGTGTTAAATCGTACCACAGGGTACACTCAACTATGATCCAGAAAGTCCAGTTTGAGTAAAGCAGCTTGCAATAGGACTTCACATACACAGCCCCATTTGTGACCTCAGCACTCTTGTCAGGGTTTCAGTGTTTAGGGTGTTAGTGTAATTTTCCTGTGTTATGGTTTTGAGTTTGTAGTTTATATTTGTTGGTTACTTCCTATGTTTTTCCTATTCCTGTTTTATGTAGTCCTTTCCTCTTGTATCTTGTCCTGCTTTACACTTCCTCCTGTTGTTCTTTTCCCTCCACATTGATTGTCTGCCCCGCCCTGATTAGTTTCACCTGCTTCTTGTTACCTGCCCTTTAAAGTCTGTGGGTTTCCTTTTTGTCCTTGTCAGTTCATTGTGCATGTTACCATGTGTACCTTAGTTCCTTGCCTGTCTTTCTTGTGCTCTTTGTTTGTTTTTGCCTCTATGTTTTTGACTGGTTTTTGGATTTTTGTTATTTATTGAGTTATTGGTTTTGACTTTCGCCTGCCTAAGACTGGAGTTTATCTTTTGAGTTAATAAATCAGTTAATTTAACAAGTTCTGTCTCATGCATCTGCACCTGGGTCCAACCCCTCCCTCGTGTTCCTGGCATTCCCGTAACAACTCTATACGTAAGCTACTTTGTGTTCGTACAGGAAACGTCTAAAACGTTGTTTCTACCTGTTTTCTACCTGCATTTTGGGGGTGTATCTCTGGAAGCATTTGCTTGATTCCACAGATGTCTGTCTGCCTGAAAGATATATAATGAAAGCAAGGTTTTCAGGCTTTTCAGAACAAGTCTACTGTGCTGCTCAAACATGTATGATGAGATGATTATTTTGTTGGCATGCAAGGTGCTTTAAGTGTTATGTTTTTTGATATAATACCAATACATCATATTTTATTATCTTAAATGTAATGTTAACCTGAAAAGTAACAGCTGTCTGATAAATGTAGCAAAAACATTCCATATTTTCCTGTTGAGGGAATGTTGAGGAGTCCTACATAGCACTGCCAAATGAGAATGCACAATACTGTGCTCAGTACAGTAGTTGATTAGATACTTTCAGCCTCTGCTCTTGTTTCTGCAGAACACCTGTGATGTTCAAAGTTGTACCCCATCATCTGGCCCCCTCCCCACGCTGATGCTAAACCTGTCGCTGATGTTGAACAGATCTGGGCGATAACACTGCTTTCTCTCTCTTTGTCTCACACACAAACACACACACACACACTGCAGAGAGGGTTCATGCAGGCGTAATTACAGTCCTGCCACAGCTATAGGAGGAGGGGCAGCTGCGGGAGGAAACAGTCGAGAGCTTAACAGCAGGCGGTGGGGAAAAGGCATTAAAAGGAGCTCAAGATCAACCAACCGAGGGCCACCACGGGCCCCTAATTACAGACTGAACATGACTAATGGTGAAGCTGCGCTGTGGTGGTGCTGTGTCCGAAAATGTTCAGCCCTTATCGCCTTATCAGCCCAAGTCTTCCTGCCAGGTGTAAAAGTGTAGCTATAGCAGTGTGTTAGTGCTGTTTTGGAATGAAATTAACAGATTGGGTCCCAGAAAGTCATAAGAATTACCCATGGAGGTAAAATTTAGAGAATAGTGACCGCAGCTCTGCTGTAGGGGTTGTATTACTAAAGTAGGAGATTTTGCAGATTTGTTTTCTGGCTGCAACAATCCATTTGATGATGATTTGTTTTGGATGGAAATAACTAGTTTAAAAGGGGTTCCCAATGAAGTACTGAAGTCTCAGAGGTTATTTAATGTGTTAGCCTATATGAGTTGTTTCAGTCTTGTTTTGAGAGTGGAATTATTCCTACACCATTCCTAAACCCATTCCTAAATCTTCAAAAAATGATCCTAAGCTTCCACTCAGCTGTAGGGATATAAGCCTAATTAGCTGTGTGTATAAATTGTATTCTACACTTTTGAATTGCAGACTTGTAGACCACCTTGAGAGAACATGTTTGCTTGTGGGTGAACAAAATGGGGTTGTTTTTTTTTAGAAAAGCCAGAACATCTATTGCTCATTTATATGTAGTCACTTCCAGTTTAACTACAAGAATTAAGGAAAATCTACACTTGTTTATTTTATTGATTACAAGAAGGTGTTTGAGTGGTTTAATAAGGAACTTCTTCAGTAGAGGTTGTTAAAGTCTGCTGTTAACTTGAAGATTTACTATACCATTAAGTCTGTTAAGGTTAATGAGTACACAACTGGATGGTTTTCCCAACAACTTGGTGCAGCAAGGAGATGTTTCCAACACTGTTTTTATATGAATGATTTAGTTCTTCAAATTAAAGCTTCTAGCTTGGCCGTTTAGGTTGATGATCAGACTATGGGCATATTATTATATGCAGATGATACAGTTTTACTTGCTGAGCATAAGAAAGATCTGCAGATTTTGCTGAACATTGTCACAGAATGGTTCTGAAAATGGAGATGTAGTAAATCAAGACAAAACACAAATAGTACATTTTAGACAAAAGTCACTGGAGCAAAGTTCGGTTGTTTTTAATTTCGGTTCAACGGTGCTGTCATATACTGATCAGTATAAATATCTAGATATGATGCGGGATGAGCGCATCATATTTCAAGAAGCTGTCAGTGTTCTAGCTCAGGCAGCAGGTAGAGTACTGGGATCTGTATTGAACACAGTTAAGCACTGTGGGATTCCATACTTATACACAACTCTATAATGCATGTGTTCTTGTGTTTGATTATGCTTCTGGTGTTTTGGGTTTCCTTGAATATACGTGTTGCAACACTATGTATCATAGAGCTATTCGATCTGTTTTGGTAGTCCATGATTTTACTTCAGGTTTGGCCATTAGTGGAGATATGGGATGGGAACCATCAGGCATAAATGTCAAATGCTTCGGCTTCGGAATAGACTTGTGAAGATGGCAGATCGGTGACTTATTTGAAAGATATTTAATTGGGACATTTCAAATGCTCATCCCTGGGCTAATGAGGTGAAATCATTATTCTATTTGAATGATTTGTCTTTTTTTTTTTAACAGGCTACTTTGCAATATTAAGGAGAAAAATTGTCTGTCGATATGGTGTAAGCAAAAATTACTAACTTATTGTGTCATAAAGAATAGCTTCAGTATACTTATGTGAAGCATAATTTAAACAAGAGACAAAGATGCCTGTGTGCACAGTTACGTTCAGGAACATTACCTTTAGCCCTACAGACTGGCAGGTTTAATGCCAGACAGACATTATGTGAGCTAGGCGACATTTACAATGAGGTTCATTTTATGTTTGGTTGTCGTGTATATGATGACATATAAGGGATGCACTTTTCAGTAAAATCTCCTCCATTAATGGTGATTTCTTTTGGCTGGATGGTTATGAAAAACATGATTTGTGCTTTAGGAAGGGCACCTTTTTTGTAGAAGATTTTATTTGCCAAGCTTGGGAGAGAACATTTTGTTTAAGACCGAGCTGTAAAATTACCTTTAATTCTGTTATGAAATGAAATGTGATGAAATATAGGCCTACTTGACGACTGCAACTGTATTTATGGTGTCTTGTAAGCCCATGTGGGTTGGGCACTTTTGGTGCATGACACAAAAATAAAAGAAATCAATCAATCAATTAAACTGCTGTGCATAGATCTCCCACAATGCTTGCTGCTCAGAAATGACGCCTGAAGAGTAGCCTGTAGTTTGGACGTCATACAGTTTCCTCAGCTGCCTGATTTGTGTGTGAACTATGGAACACACACACACACACACACACACACACACACACACACACACACACACACACACACACACACACACACACACA
>JBBPCS010005520.1:0-10440 GCA_037974645.1 Hollardia meadi
ATGATTATATACAGTATATATATATATATATATATATATATATATATATATATATATATATATATATATATATATATACTGTATATAGATAACACTAAGAGCAACCAGGGTTGCACGACTGGCAGCGAGTTTGTGGACTGCACGCCCGTTCTCATCCCAGGTCGTCACATACTGACATTTACACGAAAGGTACCGACACGCTTTGTATTTTCCTGAGTCAAAAGGCACCCTGGCGTCGGTGGCTGGCACACTTAGACTTCCTTTTAGCATCTCTGGCCAACGTGCAAAGGCTTGCACCCCGAGCGTCTTATCCTGACACACAAGGTCTACGTTACTTTGCTGAAGTTTAGGTACAGACTGCAGGACTGCCCTTGCTATAAGCTAATGCTAGTGACTCAGTTGGAATAAAGCTGCTTCTTTGTGGACTTTAATGCTGCTTCATGTTGGAGTGCTGCTTGTGAACTTGTCTCCATGTGACAGTCGCATGTGTAAAGTTGTTGACATGTGACCCTGGATACTACAACCTCAAAGTGGACTTGCTTAGCTTGTCAAAGCTAAGATTTTTACATTGCTTGTGCCCATTTTGAACTTTCAATGTACTTGTGCCCCTGCCAGTTGTACAGGTGTTCAGGATGACAATCAAGTTTATAGTTAACGAGTAACCAGCTTACACTAGCAAAACAGAGACAACATACTTTCGGCAGAGCATCAGCTAACTTAAGTCTATGCATTGATAATGAATAATAACCTTATTATGCTCATAATTTAGCAATAAAGCTGTCTTACAAAGTATACATATTACAAAGTTTACAGCTAACTTTAATTTAAATGTAAATCATCCCAGGTACACAATGGCATTACCTTGATTTTGTGTATGGAGACTTGAAACAAGTGCAAAACGGTGATGTACATCCTCGCTGTGACTGGCAGAGGCTGCGCAGTAACGTAAATTCTGCCAGTAACCATAGTTTGTAGACCCTCCTGTCAGCGCTGATTAATTGGCCAAACCGATGAACCGATCGACCTCTACTATTTTCTATTTAAAACTATTATTAAATTTGGCCTACAGGGCATATATTCATAACATATATTCAACTTAACTTCATCTTCTCTATCTGAATATTGTAATGATAAAAAAAAGTGGATTAAACATATTGTTTACCCCACAAACACTTTGGTTATTGAATATACATATTTAAGTCTACAATGTGTTAAGAAGAAGCAGATGGAGAACTTAAGTTTGTAGCCCTGGTTATTTAAGCTCTCTTCCTGCACAGCTTCAATGTAAAATTGCAAACTGACAGTAGGTTCCTTTAAGGGGGGTAGTTCTTACCTCCAAGGCAGCAGACCTCTTCCGCAGCAGCTGTTCAATTTTTGTGGCTGCTCTGGCCACCAGCTCCTCTGCGTCATTTTGCTCCACAGTATATAGGTGTTGGTTTCTCTGAAAAATCTAGAAACAAACAGGGAGTAGTTAATGTATAAAGTCAAGCGCATAACTTATGATTTAAGAATTACTCATGTGTCGGAAATGTATGTTTTAATTTAAAAAGTCAAACAGAACTTTGCCGAAAATTAAAACTACATAATTTCAAAACCATGCAATAACTGAGCAGAATGTAACTTTTAAACAAGAAATAAAGCAATTTCTTTGCCACACTGATATAAACGGCAGTGTTAAATTTGGATTATGCTCTTTCTTTAAGCGTGTGTGAGTTTGTACGGTGAGGGTTTATACCTGAGTGAGGCTCTTCCCAGCTGTGGCTGTGTCTGCCAGGGTGACAAGCTCTTTTTGCATCTGATCAACCCATTCTTTAATCCTATGGGACAAGGCGATGCACACAATAAATCTTGTGACTCAGATGTAATCAGTTTAGAAGACACATCACAGACATTTCACAGTGCAATGACATTGCCATTGAAGTTATCTTACATCTATCATCTAAGGAAACCATCTAGACACAGGGCATAACAACAAACAAGGCCACAGAGGATAGGTCAAGCGAAATATCATCCTATCATTGCCGGAATCACCAGGAACAAATGCAATGTTGTCCAATCAAACACGTGTCATTGAGCGTCACCTAATAATTACTTTCTGAAGGTTCAAACATGAAGTCGACCAATCAGATAAGTGTCAGCCAGTGTTGTGACTAGTGACAGTGATGCAAGTGGACAGGGGAGAGGTGGCCAGGGCCGACGGCTTTTCTGTATATCAAAGAGCTCGGGGGACATCAGGTCCAGCTCCTGCTGGTGCCACATGCTGCATTATATCTTCCTCTCATCCTCTTCCAATCATCTTGTCAGACCACAATAAGCCAACAGCATGCATTATAATATACCGACTATCAGTCTATCAGTTTGTGCCTCCTGAAGACAGTGGCCATGGATAGAGATAGATGAGAGAAGAATGACAAAGACCTAAGACATTATGCATTAAGTTACTCAGTGACTTTAATAATCTTAGACATCTTGAGGCGTACCTGGTAAGAGAAGCTTGTAGGAGAAAAATACTTTTGTGCATGTGGGGGCATTAATTCACCATATATGCTGTGCCATGCGTGCACACGCATACACATGCACAGAAACAGTGGCATTAATATTGTATGAGAATGATAACAGATTGGCATGGAATACAGATGCTTTCATTGACATGCATTCACACTAACGCAGAATCAGCTGTGATCCTCCTCAATGGTAAAGAGGCACACTCATATATAAATGGAATGGAATAAACATAGAAAGTACTGACATTTTTGTCAATGCACCAGTGTATTGATTGTGATGGAAGTTACAGTATGTGTGCAAAATATAGAGAGGGTAGATGGCAATATTAGACCAGGGTCAGCCATGATTCAGCTGCTATCTCTTAATTCCCAAAGCCAGATGGTTTAGGGGTTGTGCACAACACTGCAGACAGAGGCTTGGCTTTGCTTTATGGCTATGTAAAGGAAAACTAACATAGATGTATGTACTACATGTTTTGGTGATTCAGACCCACCAAATGGTGTTCTATAGGTACTCGTCTTTCAGCTTCCAACAGATGCAAAAAGGACCAGTGGTGCTTGATCACCAGGTTCTGGCAACCAGGTGATCTGCCATTTTTTTGACCCCTGAGGTAACAATTTGTGAATTCTGCTGCTGTAATAGACCTTTAGTAGTAGTAGTAGTAATAATAATAATAATTGTGGTGGTGATGACAATGCAGTTTATTTTTATAAGACTTAATACAGCAGAGACACTAAACATATTTAATGTATCAAATATTAAGGAGATTCAGATTAAGTTTGTCCTTTAGGTGGACTAATAGAGGGCTGACCTTTAATTTACACATTATGGATGAATGGAGGTATATCAGTTTCCTACCTCAGAGAAACTAAACATATTAAATATTATTGAGATTCTTATTAAAGTCCTCTTATTTGTTCTTCATTTGGGGTAAAAGGGGTAAACTCTAATTTACATGTTAGCTGTAATAACCTAACAAACCCAGAGGTTTGACTGGTCTAGGACACTAAAGCCTAAATCCATTCTTGGTGATGACCAATGAAAGTAGGCTAATATGTCGCGTGGTCACGACAAAACAAGGCAACCAATGGAATTGGCAGGGGGATGAACTTTCCATCACCATCCTAGGAAAAGAAAACGTGCGTCCTGTTTGACACAATTAAGGGTAACAACATTGTCACTCCTGCACCTCCTGTTGTTTCCGTCTTTACAAATAAGGATTGCAATAACTTTTTCTCTTTCTTTGTGGATAAGATTTTCAGATGTCAGGACTAGTATTATCCTCTCTTCTACTCACTTCTCTGCCTATTCAACTCAGCTATTATTTTGTACTGCTTTTCTCCTACTTCCCTGCAAGACTTCACTGATCTGGTGTGAAGTATGAAACCCTCCTCATGCCCTGTAGATATTTTACCAATGCCCTTACTTAAAAATGTACTTTGGTCTATTGGACCAAGCCTGGTCTCTATTATAAATAGATCCCTGGAATATGGCTGTGTCCTAGCTTAAACATGCAAATGTTCAGCCTCTTCTGAAAAACCCAAAAATCCATCCCTTCCCAAAAACTATAGACCAATATCTTGAACATAACATTTTAAATACATTACAGCCTAGTTTCTGTCAGAAGCATTTCACTGAAACAGTCTCCAATGACACAATGATTTCTTCTGATGTGGGTGAATGATCTGGGTGGGTGAATTTTTCTCCTACCTCTTGAATCTGAGTGTTTCTACACTCTGTCTACATGTGTGTCACTACATGTCTGAAACTGGTGCTCTGTCCTGTGGTGCCTCAGGCTTCTGTATTGGGGCCTATATTATTTGCATTCTAAGGGTATTTCATATCGCTGTAAGGCTGATGATTACCGTATGTATGCCTCGTTTAAACATAATGAGACTGATAAAGTAATAATTTTGAACAATTGTCTGACTGGGTGGCAAATAACGTTTTACAACTAAACGCATATGACTGAGGTCCTTATCAATGCTTTGGAGAACATAGCTTCCAATGTTGTTTGGTGTATTGGACCCTGTTTCAGATAGTCTAGTCTAAGCAATCTCTGTTGTATTTGATCTTGCAATGTATTTGGACCAACATACTGTATCACATCTTCCACCAAGGAAGCACTGTCAAATTCAGGTCTGTTGTATCACAGCCTGAGCTAAAGAGGATAATTCACTCTTTTATATCATCCTACCTAGAACTCCCTTTTCACCTGCATCAGCAATATTTCTCTGGACGGTCAACAGAACACAAGGCTGTTGACCAGGTCCAGCAGGATGTCTCCAATCACAGACATATAATATTCTTTACATTGTCTTCCCATTAAGTTCAGGATTGATTTTAAGGTCCTAACATCTTTGACCTGCTTCATCCTTACATCACCAGTAGGTCACTTAGGTCTTCTGACCAGGCCTTACTAGTTGTCCCTCCCATTTGACTGAAAACAAAAGGGGATCATGCCTTTGGAGTGCTGGCTCTGAATACTGTTCATACTTACACCTATTTTGCAATACTCTTATCCTATTTTTTAGGCTTTGTGTTAGCCCTAAGTTTAGTCAGTTAACTTAAGATTTTCCCTTATTCTGCTGGGAATACAGGTACTGTAGCCTATGTGTACATCCAATGTGCATTTGAGAACAACACAGCAAGTCAGATTCCATCTACAGTATGTGAACATACTTGGCCAATAAATCAAATTCTCTATAATAATGTTACAAAACTGTTATACTACTTAAACTATGGTGTGAAGAAACTGTCCTTCCTTTCTCCTCTTCTCACCTCCATTTCACTTTTTTCTCTCCTCTTAAATTCTCTTCTCTTGATCCTCTTCTCTCTTCTGCCCCACCCTCTCTTTGTCCCCAAATCTACTAACAGCAAACTGATTGTAAGGCACTGTAGTGAACCTTGGTCCCCCTAAGCTCTTAAAACCTGAAGCCTTGACAAGTCAATTGTGAGTTACAGTTTATGTGTCTGAGAGTGTGTTTGTATGTGTGTGTGTGTGTGTGTGTGTATATATGTGAGTGTTTGTGCTTGGGACTTGACAGTCAGAGAAGCAGAGGGCTGTCTCTCCACAGTTTAACTTCTGTGTAATCTACTGCAACCAGTGTAAATCTATATAGCAGAAACTCTCAGGTGCTGACAAATGGATGAGACAACCCAGGATATGGTTATGTGAGCATGTGTTCTTCTGCATGTCCAATATGGCTGACTTGGAATATTTTTCCTTTTTTTTCATAATCTATTTAGAATATTTTGTTAAAGCCAGACTTCATGAAAGCAGAAAAGCTCAGTCCAATTATCACAAGTCTCACATGAGTGTAAGAAGTCGTGACTGTGAAGTTCTGACTTTGCCACATTATACAGAAAAGGACCATAACATACAAAGTTATTAGGAATGCACGATGTCTATCGATAAATTAGGGTAATCCCGATAATGGGAACTCTACTTGAATGTTCCAAACAGGCATTTTTTTAGCAGTCCACAACTTTCCCAATTATTTAATATTCCGTACCTCTAAGATTTGTTGTGTTAAAACTCCTAGACTTTTTTCCACTCCTCTCTGAACCCTTGTGGAACATGCATTGCAAATTACAATCATGTTGTCTTCTTCTGAAACTGTAAAAAACACACTGACAACATCATGTTTGGCTTTCTAGTCTACACTGTGTGGCACTACCTACGTGCTGCAATAGTTTTTCTTGTTTTTCCTCTTGTTCTCTGTGGCTATTGGTGAATTGCAACCCAACTTTAAAAACCGCCACGAACTGTAAGAGAGTGTAAAGATGCTGTACCTGATAAGTCAATGAAAACAATTTGATGTTCTATTATTGGTTCTATTTATTGGCTATAATTTAGTTATCGACTGAGAGCTGATAATATAATTTTCCCAATTTTTGGCCAATAATTTATCGGTTCAATATTTATCGTGCATCCCTAACATTTTGTAGTGTCATTTGACATTGTGTAAAAAAAAAAAATCTCTCACTTACGCTACACTGACATGTGGAAAGTGAAGCCAACCACCCTGGTCTCAATCGATTAGGTGCTGCACAGCTGACAACCATAGTTGCAGAAATTGTAAGCAATACCCTACTAAGATGGCAGACGGTTATTCCATGAGTTATGAAGCAACGTCGCATCTAGTGTTTTATATCTATGGTTGTACGCCTGTAACTTATATGAATATTTGCAGTGAAATCTTTTAGGTCAATTGGCTTTAAATGGACATTTGTTTACTTTATCCATAAGCATGGGAAATTTCTGCGTATTATTTTCCCATCCTTAAAAAGTTAATTTGCAACTATCCCTTGAGGTCCCAACCTAGTTTAAGTACAATGCTTCATTAAATGCCAATACTATGGTCTCCTTGATATCTGAGGTCATATCTCATCCTGCAATTCAGAGTAATGTCTCCAATTTTAGCTTTTTCTACACAAATATATATTAAGTGAAGTACAGTGATGCTGATTGTCTTTTCATCACCACACTGTCATCACAAGTAAGCTCTTTTCAACCAATAAAATAACATGGCAATTCAGAGATGGCAAAACATTAATAAAGTCATTGCGATTGAGCTGAGGTAGCAAAATGTTTCTGCTCTGGTTGCTGGGCTTTGATTACTGCAGCCTCTGGTACAATGCTGGATAATTAAACACACAAACGCATATACAAATGGCAACTAGGTCAGACACTGCCCTACATTGTTTTTCAGTCACAGGAAGAGTAAATGAGAGCAAAACAGAAAGAGAGGCGGGGAGACAATACAAGAAAGAGAGAGACAGATGTTGGTACCATCACTTTGACACTAGAGAGAGTAATGAGCTGGCCATGTGTATCTCAGTTGGCGGTTGTGTTAAACTACACTTTAATTACACATCATTACAGAGGCAAAGACAGAAGCGGTCCAGTTCAGACAGCTGAGCGGAGTGAGTCACTGAAACACCAACATTACACATACACCAAAGCAACCCCCAGTGCTTACACTCTATACTATACACTGACACCCAAGTGGCCCATTCAGTCCTCCTCAGGCCTGGCCCAGATGCTAAAATGTAACTTGATATGAAGTGGAGGTTTGTTTGCAGTTTTTGGATCAAGCTCTCACCATTCTAGCACCTTCTGTCTTCGTTACAATAAATATCAGCTCACATTTTCAATTCAGGTAGGCTTGTTGGTGATCTCATTATTAAATAATTCCTAGCACAGCCAACATAAGTTCATTGTTCCAAATTCAAAGGGTCCCACATGAGCTCATATTTGTCCCATTCTTGTTTTTACTCACTTTATAAATGTATCTCTAGACATCCACAGAAGTACAAAATGTTTCACCTCTGAGTTTTACCTAACAACACAGCCATTTAGGAACACAAAACTAGCTGTTTGCCAAACTACCTTTATATAATCAGTATTTTTCTTTCATTCCATTTGATCAGTGTAATCCAGGAGAATGTGTTTGATGAATGGAGTGTATCCAGTTAATTTTAATTTCTTTCTTTATGCTTTTCTGACAGAGGTAAGAAAATACAGGAAGCTATAAAAAACAATGAACAATGGACAGACGATGCAGCTGTGCCACATGTTATATTTAATTAAGGTTGCTTTAAAATGACTTGACTCTGCTCATGCCTGAGTTGGGAGGGACTAATACACAAAGATAGGAGGTGAGGAAAGGAATCAAGGATGTACAAACTGAGAAATGTAAAAAAGGGGCTTATCTCAGCAGCTTGGCAAGAAACACTGCACAGTGGGCCCTGATGAACTTTAGAGGTTATAGCTACAAAGGTGAGATAGAAGGTAAATGAGTGGCATTGGTCTTTTATACCATGTTTTAATTGTAGTATTGCTGTATTGTGCAAATAATACGATTTTTTTTTTTTAGCACAAAGAATTTGCACTAATTGAAGTAACTTAACTTATCTTAACAAAACACGTTTCATTATAACAAATGTTAAATCAGCTCAGCAAATAAAGGCCTTTTCATTTATTTATGCTAGCTTGAATTTCGTAAAGTTATACTGTAGTTAGGCTTACTGCTTGTTGTTTCACGTGCTCAAGTAGCTGAGGATATATTTGTTTTTTGGAACCGCAACAATGATGTAAAAGACAGGCTAGTAGAGGATTCAAAAGAAGAGCCACCATTACCATAGCAAACCCAAGGAAGACTGTCAGCTTCCAGTGCAAGGCACATTTAGAAAGCCTCCGTGATTCTTTTAGCATTCAAATCAATAACAAGCATTTGAGGTCTTCATGCCACAACCTATAGAGAATATGACACTGTACATGTGGGTGAAAGGCATCGATGTCAAGTGTTTTGTTTTTATTGTTTTTATTGTATATAAAATGTAAATCAATTTTACCTGCATAATGATGAATGCATTTTAGAAATACAAAGCACCTAATGGAATTTACTTTTCAAACACTTCATTCATATGCTCACTCATTCACAAATTCATGCTGAGCATCGAGCCGATTTAGCACAAGTGGATGTTAGCAGTTGAGTAATTGTTTGCTTTCACCATTAAGCTGCAGATAGATATTTGTTCTGTCAGTAATTGTGTGTGAACACTGAAGGGTAGCCATATTTTCTGCCACAGCAGTCTAATCTGCAGTGGAAGCAGAAAAATTGGTAACTTGTACCGTCGGAATTTAGAGTGTCTTCATTCTTCACTTTATTCTGTTAGTGGTGTAGAATTAGCCGTAGTAGAGTGGTATACAATTAGCAATAGTATAAATAATCTAGTATGGATATCAAGAGATGTCCTGCTTGAATAAATAAAAATCATAGTTCTATTTATTTGTGGTTATCTACATTAATCACTGACAAATGCAAATGAATATGCAGACCCACAAAAATTCTTTTAAAAAAAACAACCCTGTTATTAAAGAGTTTAATGGGTCTTTTAACGCTCAAACAGTGAACTATTTTCTAATGCTGCTAACGTTTTGTTTATTTTTTTATTTATTTCTTCTATTTATTTCTTACTCTTTAATTGCATGTAAATATATGTACCTCATGACTGGTTTTATACTGTGGGGTGGCTGTGAATAGTTGTTCATGTGCAAACAATGCAAACATCCTGTATGTAAACTGGATTTCCAGAGAAGCTTGTAGGCTATGGAATCTAAAATGCAAAGGAACATATTCAAGTCCAACAGCTCTGATTTTGCAGGTTAATAGCCCAGGGTGACTTTGCCGTTTGGGCAGAACATTATTGTATTGGGGGAATAACTAAGCTCCAAAGTCGTAAGGGCCAAGGGGCAACTCATTTTACATAACAGGCTGCTGTAGCCTACTCTCTCTACCAACTTCTTTGACGAGCTGTCACGGCGCTCCGTGGCCACAGTCATCCACCGGCGACAAATTGCAGCGCGTGGTAGCACACATTAATCACTGCCTGGAGGCGAGCAGTCACAGGAAAGCTTAAGTATTGTCTAGCTCCAAACGTGTCTTCCTCAAGATGACCACTGGTGCATGAATGAAATGCCCACCCCACTCTCAGCCCGTAACCTCACAGTCTCCACACACTGAAACAAAGAGTCCGCAAACATTTACTGCTCTAAATTGGATTAAAGGGACCATACTTACATGAGCTGTGTCGGAAACTGCGATGCCAAAGACCCGTCCTGCCATAACAGGACCAGAAACACCCAGGCTTGCACCCTGCAGGTATCCATTGTAAAAAAAAAGAGGGGGAAATTCCCCAACGCGCGTCAACACCAAGTGTGTTCCTCTCCCCTTTGCCGCCGACGAATGGGAGCGGTGCGCAGAAGCGGCGTGAGTGGCAGATTAACGAACCTGACGCCTCTAATCTGTTCACCCGGTCATCCAGCGCTCTAACAGGTACTGAAGCTGGATATTCCTCTCTCTCTCTCTCTCTCTCTCTCTCTCTCTCTCTCTCTCTCTCTCTCTCTCTCTCTCTCTCTCTCTCTCT
>JBBPCS010005521.1:0-10439 GCA_037974645.1 Hollardia meadi
ATGTCACAAAGCTCACATCATCTCAAACTGGTTTCTTGAACATGACAATGAGTTCACTGTACTCCAATGGCCTCCACGGTCACCAGATCTCAATCCAATAGAGCACCTTTGGGATGTGGTGGAACGGGAGATTCACGGGAGGTCCAACCCGATACTAGCAAGGTGTACCTAATAAAGTGGCCGGTGAGTGTATATGTTTACAGCGATCAGACTGACTGCTTCACACCTTTTCAAAATGATCGTGACAATCAGTGGTGTCCCCCACCCTGGGATATCATTTGAAAATTATGCTTGAAAATTAAGTTAGATCGGTGAACACTATTTATGTTTGTTATTTGTTCTGGTGAACTTGGCCTGCATGATCATAATGAAGATATCGAGTGTATTGACTGTGTGAGAGCTGTCACTGGCTTTATTTCTAGACTTTACACAGTCCATATGTGCGGGTGATGAAGATGTGTCGGGTGAGGTGACTGGAAGAGGGAAGAGTGTGTGTGGCAGCCACCGCGCCATCTCCAGCATGCTCTGTGCGCCTCGCAGCAGAGTCATGTTCACTGCAGCGCTTTATACACAAACACAGGAAAACTAAAATCGTACTTGGTGCAGTGCACAGTGTTAGCTGTTTCCATACAGTCTGGCCCTCTCCTCTGCGCCCCGGGGGTGGGAATGTGATAGACAGTGCTGATGAAATATTAAGACTTTGATTTAAGATTTCTTTTGGCTTATATCTTTTCAAACTGAAATGTGTTTATGCAATAATTAGGCTCAGGCTCACAAACCGAGTGTACATAACACCGCTGGTTTGAATGTTTATGATAGAGTGAATCTATAGACCTAATTAATGTTTGATATTAAGTGAAATTAAATATCTGAGAGGCATCATTCAGGCATCACTCTGGCTTCAATTCACCTCTTCACCATTTGTGTCACCAATTTCCCCTGTCTACAAAATGTTCATATGCATGGCTCAGAGCTTATGTACAGGTGCACACATTCTCCCATCAAGTTTGTTTTTATAGATTCACAACTTTTGCGTGGAAAGTGGTGTATGCCGTTTTCAGGCCCCATTTTGTGCATACGCAACGGTGATAAATGAGACCCCAGGTCTTTCACATGGTATGGTACGTGGTATGCTTCAGGAATTTTATCTCGTTTAAATGCAAGCCTTCGCCCCAGCCTGAGATCCCATATACCATCCCATATATATATACATTTTTAAAAAATCTTTCCCTCTATCTTGACCAGTCACCCAGTCCCTGCAACAGAAAAACAGCCCCACAGCATGATGCTGCCACTATGGTTTTGACTCAGAAGGCTATGGTCAATTCTCTCCACCTTATGGCTTGCTTTTCACTCTGACATACACCATCATCTGTAAGTCCTTATACAGTAAGTACTGTATGTTTGAGGTTGTTGTCTTGGTGGAAATGTCCTATGTTGCAGTTCTGTTACAGACAGCAGGATTTCTATGTATTTTACTGTATTTATTTTACCCTCTACCATCAAAAACCTACCAGGGCCTGTTGTAGAGGAAGCACCCTCACAGCATGTTGCTGCAACCACCATGCTTCATGGAGAGGATCGTATGTGACAATGTGCTGTGTTTGACTTTATTATTACGGTTAAAAATTCCAGTTTCGGTATCTGAAATAGAGGTGGTAACGGGGCCACTCTGATCTGAGGAGCCAAGACCAGCGGCGGGACCAGAGTCATACTGGATCCAAATTAAACTCAAACCAAATTAAGCCTAATCAGGCCTGGTAGGTTTTCATTTTACTGTCATGAGTCTTAGGCGTCAGTATCAGCATAAATATTTACCTGAGTGGATCTGAGCATAATTTGTACCAGCTCTGATTGTGTGGTAGACCACCACAGGAGAATTTTCTTTTAATGGCATAACATGTTTGTCTTGGCGTTCCCTCTCTTTCATGGTCTGTTTAGGTTAAATAATCTGGTCTAAAGCCAGGCTCAGACTACAAGAGTTTTAAAATCCTAACAGATTTTGAAATTGGGTTGCATCACACACGAGGTGAGATGTACAAATGTTTTTGTTTTTTTAAGCAATAAAGCTTGAACTGAAGACCTTTTCCCATGCTACCATAGACTTCTTAGACTTCTACTTCAAAAACAATATACTCTCAGGCCTGACTGGCTTGCCTTTTACATGTTTAAATATTTATTACATGTGTTTATATATAAAAGATATTGATAAGATGAAGAAGTAATGATTTGGAAAATATTGCTGAATCATCATCTAATGCTAGCTGAATTGTATCATTAACCAAAAATCATGATTCCTCGGTTCATAAGCTTAACATCTTTCACAATATTTACACTGCAAAGTGTTGCCTGCTTCTGTGCTTGGGCACAGGAAAGAAAAAAAAATAGAAATTGAAAAAAAAGAAGACATTTCCTGGACTAACTTGGCCAGAAATTGTGCCTGGGAACATGCCATTTACCAAATTCAGCGAGCCATCAATGAAAAATGGAGCCCTCTCACCACAGCGTCTTTTTGCAACTTTCTATGATGATTAATAAGGTTCCATTTGTCCGGGAACAGCAGGGTCAATAGCACAAGATTACATGGAGCAAGTACTGCAGATGTCAGAGGTGCAATAGAGGCTCACTTTCTTTGTCTCTGTGTGCGCCGTTTGTTCATTGTAGAGAATCACATGAAACATGAAAAAAGTAGACACCATTAAAGGGATCGTCTGAGTAATACTATGTATGACAGAGTGTGAGTATGTGGGAGAGAGGTTTGAGGCTTGGGGGCTGTGATGATGAGAAGGTCGGTAAGGGAGGATGATGGATCATAATGGCTGCAGTGTGGGTGATTGGCCCGGGGATGTGAGCCTACACAGGTGTGTGGTTCTTTGCGGCCCAGGTTGTGAATGCCTTGTATGCATATGACGGACTACCTGTGGTCACAGATGCGTTTTTGTTGTAAGTCTGCCTAATGTGTTTGCACTTAGCCGTGGTTTCATACACTATCAGTTGAGAAGATGATGGCTCAGCCTAGATTAACAATAACACTTTCCTCATTTCCATTTCCAGAATAATCACAGAATAATGTAGTTGTGTTAAAGTAAGAGCAAGTTTGTACACACACACACACGCTCCACATCAGTGTGTCATCTTACGCCTCTTCACTTCCATTTTCCTGAGTAATGTGTGTGTGTACAAAGGTGTAACCATTTGTGTTTGCATGTGTTTCAGGATGTTTGAGATGGATCTGGCCGAGTTGGAGTTGCAGATGGTTCGGGGCTGACTCTTCATCCATGTGTGTTTTGTTCTGGTCTTTTTAGTGCTTCTGGCTGAGTTTGTGCTTGTAGGTGGTGTGTGTGTGTGTGTGTGTGTGTCTGTGCGTGCGTGCGTGTGTATGCCTTGAGTCTGTGCACACAGTGTATGTGTGTGTGCGTGTGTGTATGTATGTTGCTACTTTTAAAGTGAGATTGTGATGTGATTCACTGGTACGGAAATGAACGAAAACAGAGGATTTTCACTTATTAAAATAAAGAGACTCCATTTATTAATATTAACTTTGATTCCATAAGCATCACCTCTCACTGGGTGTCAATGGTATTTGTCAGTATAAAAGATGGACAACAGGAGAGGTCCTCAAAAGTGAAGCAAAAACATCTTAATTGCCCCCTGGTGGCGGGCTGCAGTATAGGTAATAAATTCCGCTCCTCAATGGTGTTAGCTAGGACATGGGCCAAACTAAAACCTCAAAGTACACGTCAAATAAATTTTTCCCAAAGATGTTTTCAGTTGTTTTAGGCAGTTCTTATCACCCTGATGTATGTTCAAGTGTTAATTTTTCTGATCAGTTTGCATTTAATTAGTTATTTGATGCTGATTTGATGCATGACTGACAGCTGAGCCCTGCTCGCGATTAAGTCGTATGGGTGTATGGGCAGGAACTCAAACCCGGTCACTACTGTGCTGACTCTGGCTCCAAATGACGTCAGTGAAGCAGTGAAAGATGGCAGCGCTCATATCTGGGATATTTTGGCTTCACTTCTGATCAGTAGGAGGAAGTAGAGGTGCATTGTCCATCTTTATTTATGGCATTTGTATGTCTGAGCATGACTTGGTATTTAACTTTCTGAGCCTACTCTTCTTTTTAAAATACAAAAATGTAAAAATTAGTGGTTATCTCATTGGTATTGGCCATGAGAAGCAGATAATTATCGGTCATTTGTTGTGGCGGAAAAAATCCATATCATGCATCCTTACTTTTTCCACATATGGATAAATTAATGACTGTATCACAAAACTAGTGGTCCAAATTGCCAACTAGAGATCTTTTGGATCTGAAACAGCCCTGTGAAAAACCTACCTATCAAAAAAAAGCATTAAATGGCAACAATACATGTTTTTATCCCACTTCACATGTTGGTAAAGACAAACCAGTTCAGACCAAAAATAGCTCTGTTTTACAGCAATGAAAAGAATTTGCCTTGATTAGGGTTGCACAATATGGATTTTATTTCAGCTGATATGATTACCAATAATTACCTGCTTCTCCTGGCCAATACCAATAACTGATAATTTCACATTTTTTTGTATTTTATAATGAAGTTCACAAGTAGTTTATGCACACCTGATAGTAAGAAAGGCTAAGATGTAGTGAGCAAAGAAGGAGGATTTAATATTCTATAGCTGAAACTGTAAAAAAAAAAGTCCACACCAGGGACGACATGTTTGGCTCTCTAGTCTACACCAAGGCTGAATCCAAATGTCCACCCTCTGGACTTGCGGACTGAGGCCTTGTGGACTTCAGTTGTACATCAGTGATGTGTTCACTGTCATCACGTCAAGACTGAGAGGCCACAAGACTGCAGGGCTGTATGAGCTACTGATGGATAGGCCTAAAGGCTACAAAAATAAAATAAACTTTGATTAGAGGTAATCAAAGTTAGCCTATACTACTACATATTTCTGTATCATGATTTGGTTTAATATCATTTATGGTCTACACGATTTGTGAAGTTTTATATAATGTCATTGTTTTATACATTCTTAATAAGTTATTTTTGTACTACAACATAACATCTGTATTGCAGTGAATTAGGGGTAATTTGTGAAGTCTGAACCCCAAGCGGACTCTCTGGAAGCCTGCAGAAAGTCTGCTCGACGGCCCTTGTGGGCTGGGTGAATTGTGGATTTGGACAAAAATTTAATGGCCCAATATATATTGTGCATCCCTGTTGTTTCCCAGATGTCGAAATTTTAATGTGAAGATGTCGACGTTATCATCCTCACCATCTTGTTGCTGCCATTTCATTTGTTCACCCAGATGAAAATTTAAAAAATGGACTGAATTATTTCCCGGGTGTACCATGTGTATATGAATATTTGTATATAAATAACTATATATTACTCGATTTTTATTTTTTTATTATCCTGTTCCATTATAAATGCAGTTACCTCTATTTTTGTTCCATGTGTGTAGCACAAAGGGGACTACAAACTACATTTTTATTACAACCTTGTGTTACACCAAGTGACAAATACATTTCCTTGATGGGGATGTATTGCTTTAGGTACTAGTGAGACAATATGCATCCAGTTTGAGTAACAGATCTGAGGGTCTGAAGGCTCATCATTATTTGGGAAACAAACCGGGCAACAGGAAATGAACAATGTTGTGCATAGTACAGCAGCTACATCAGAAAAAGTCGAAGAGAATGTAAATGACATGCTCAATACAACATACCGACAAAAGTACAGATTTGTGAGAGGCCAGAGATCGTCTACTATTCTGAATCTGTATGTGTGATGTTGGTAGATATATAGGCTATACATGTGAGTAAATGTTCATATATTTTGAACCTTTGTTGTTTACTGAAGTTACTTCTGGTGGTCCTCAGTGAGTGCATGTACATTAGTTTGTGAGCCTGGAGTACCATATTTCTGTGTTTATGTTTTTGTTCGTCTTACCTGGTGCAACTGATGCTTTCCTGCTGTGATTATAGTTGCAATTTATTGTGTCCTGAAAGAAATATACCTGCTGTTTTCCTGCTGAGTTTATGGCTATAGGTGCCTCTGTGTGTATGCCCCTGTGTATGTGTGGTGTTTGTTCCTCTTTCCCTTATATGCATGCTGGTAAGTTGATGTTTCTGCTGCTTGCTCACTGTGTCTGTAGGTGGTGTGTGTGCTTCAGTTCATGAAAGCTTGTGCATATGTGAATGTGTGAACAACAGGTACCTGGTGCTTCTGCTGCTGTTGCTTAGTCAAGTTGCGGCTGTAGGTGTTATATTTGACAATGTCTTGGCTCATGTCATCCACTCTGTCCATCAGAAGCTGAAGGCTCTTCTCCAAGTGGTTGCTAGAGGAAAAATGTCAGAATGTCATTCACACATTTTTCTACTGCCATCAGTACGGCAGCAACAGCAGCAGCAAAGTACATCGTTACATTCTCCTCTAAACTTAATAGATTACACTAATGTTTACTTCCTTTTAAATGTAAATTTACAACTGTTATTTGAACACACAATATACTTAATTTATAAATCACTCTTATCTAAAGTGCTTTGCAATGTTTGCCTCTCATTCACCCATGCACAGACACACCAATGGCAGCAAGCCATAGAGGTTAGTCAATTAATTGATCAGTTAATCGAACGAAAATTAGTTGCCAACTATTTTGATAGTTGGTTAATCCTTTCAGTCATTTTTAGGCAAAAAGTCAAAGATTTGTTGGTTCCATCTTCTTAAGTGTAAGGATTTATTGCTTTTCTTTGTCAATTTTGATAGTAAATGAAGAGTCAAGAGTCAGTAAATGAAGTAAAAACTTTGGGTTTGTAGGTTGTAACCCTAGCAAGCCACCAAGCAATGAGACCAATCAGCTTTTGTGAGTATGTACACATTGATGGCTGTTGCCTCTTAATAAAATTGACATAACTAACCTTTTCCCTCAACCCTTCTTCTTTTAAGTGACAACCCAATTTTACCCAACGTTTTAATGCCCTGATATTGGACTGAATTTGCTTGTACATCAGCAGGACCCCATTTACACCTGGTTTTAACATGTAACAAGGATCGGCCTCATTGCAAAGCATAAATGCACACAGAATGCATAGCAATGAGAAGGCCATCGAGATCAGTCAGATCATATCTGATGACAATCTGGCTTGCATTGTGTCATGAATGTGTAGCCAGGTCTAAAAGTAGTTGTACAGCCTGACCCATGAAATAAGCTGAAATGTGCCCCTATTCATTTTATGACAACACCCAGCAAAAAGATAAAACAACCCTTCCTGGTGTGAAGGGGACTTAGTAAAGCCCATGAAGCAACATCATTCCTGACAACTGGAACAAGCCACCAAATCACAATTTGAGCATCTATACCAGGTGTATCTACAAAGGTCTATGATTAGATATTATTTTACGAGTCAATGAGGTCTTAGAGTCACTTCTCTTCTCAAAAAACCCATTCTGAATGTTAGGCAGTTCCTCCTTCCTATAACAGGAAACAGCAGGATGCTCCTTGCCGTCCAGCAGCAATCACTATGACTGTGAAAACACAGGCTAGTGGTAGAGGCAAGCATAACACCTGCAGTTGCAGTCAAAAAATGCTACATCCACATTTTTCAGCAGTCTACGTGTGCCATCCATTCTGACCTCATCTTGAGTTCACCTTATAGCAGATAGATCAGCTATATTGCTCCTATATATCCTGAAAGACATCTGACATGAAACACGTCTCTCCAGGGGTTTGACAGTACTCAGACCTCTGGACCCTTCCCTCTTGTCCCTGTGCCACATCTCTGGTATAATATCCCCCATCTTTTTCCCCCAACACTGCCATGCTGACAACACTCGACACACAACTCTACCAGCATTCCCTTCTCTCTCCCCTCATGAGCCCCATCTTTAACAGGATGTCTCACTGCTGCCTTCAAGTTCAACCTTGACAAGGCTGCAGTGCTACACTTCAAGTCTGCTCCCTCTTGTACTTTCCTCTGTGGAATTATATTGTTTCATTTACGAGTGTTTGGGTGCTACATAATGCAGCATGTTCTGGGGAAAACAGAGTCTGTTTATTTAAATGACAATTGTACCCACAAGGACTGCCAGCACTGTGTATGTTTTGGCTGTGTGTGCACTGGTGCTGTCTCTACAAGTGCCATCCCCTTTTCTCTTGCAACTATTGAATACCTTTCCTATATTGATATGGAAGAACACAGAATTGGTACCAATGAGAAACAAGCTCCAATGCTACCAGAACTGACAAGGCAAACACATCTGCTTTGTCCTTTTTGAGCCAATTTGTTTTGTATTTAAAACTGCGTCAGTTTTAGTGAAACATTAATTGACAAAGAATTGGAAATGTTGGAGAGCTTATTCACTTTGTCACTATGCTGCTGCAGGCCTCATCTGCAAGGAGAGCTCAGCTGAATGTTCTCATGAGTCACTTGAAACGATGTGTATAATTTTCAAGAGGTTCCACATATCAAAAAGTAAGATATGTACACATCGTTTTAAAGATATGAATTTAGTTTAGTAATTGTGGTGCCGAGGGTGATTCGAAATATATTTTAAAAAAAAATCAAATTTACATGCAAACACAGATACAAATAAAGCCCCTCAAGCTTGCTTGTACAAAGAGAGAAAACTAATGTGATCACATGCATGTCGATAATTGTACAAACACTGCTGATGATGATTTATAATGCTTTTTGCACATGCTTGACTATCTGTAGCACATCATCCATTATGGCCCAGCATCTGCATGAGGTGTGTGTTAATGTAAGTGATCAAATAATCGGCGTGCACTCGTATCTTAGAAGTTTAGGTACACAAGGTATGTGGATGAATACTGAAAATGGGTTTCCAGTCAGTCAGGGTTTCCAGTCATTGTGTATGGTTTTCAGTAGCTCCAATTCCTACATTCCTATTTACACTGCTGAGCCTGTTCCACTCGCATTGTGTTTGCCTCTGAGGACTGTTTTTTGGACAGTTTGTCAACCCTCCACTGTGGTGTCAGATCTGTAAACACGAAAATCGATGACCTAGGACCAAATCTCGCCATAACACTTTCCCGCTGAGTCCCTCGACTGTGTCAAAATTGATTCTCGCTGACGAAAGCCCATTTAAAACTATTTCATCAAGCAATATGTTAGCTAATTTGTGTGGTGTGCATTCATAATATATGCAAAGGAAATCATTTAGTCAGAACAGCATCCTTGAAAACATCTGTCGTTTGTGGATGTGCCAAGTGGTAGAGTTGGACTGAATGTGAGTGTGTGCATGTGAGTTTGTTCAGTTCAGTTTGTATTTCAACTGATTACATTTAGTCTCGTTACTGTAACAAAAATGTGTGTACTTGTGCTTCAGTGAATATTATTCTAAGTCAGTAATTCATTTTACTTTCACTTTAGTACTAATTATAACAAGTATTCACATCGCTACATTTGAAGTTGCACCCATAACAGAGTAAGCAGTACTTTGATGTGGCAAAACTGAAATGAGAACATGACAGAAATTATGTTACTAACAAAAAATCTTTTCCTGGGCTCTCAATTGCCCAGGAAATAAAGCAAATAACTTTGCTTTGTTGTGTTCATTCACATTTCCTGAGCAAGTTGAGTTGATACTGTATGTTATTAAAAATTAATATGCAAGGAAAACACACTCTCATAATAGTGCTATAGAACATAACTGCCATGAAACACTCAGAAAATAATGTTTGATTTCTCTGCTTCACTGTTATTGTCACTAAATCCGCTCCCTCTCGTCATTCACTCTCGAGCTAACTCGAGCCGGGGAGGAGGGACCCATCCGCAACCAAATCCTACTCATCGAAAGCGAAAAATAATTTATGTACCCGTCCCATCATTCGGATTCTCTACAAAAGTTTAATGGGTTCTTTCTTGGCCCATGCTACATCCTTTCACCAAGTTATATATAGGTTTTCCATATCTGTTTGTTTTCTGACAAACAGATAAACAAACCGGACTGAAAACATGACTTCTTTGATGGAGGTAAAAATTGCACGCCGAATAATGCAACCTACAGTACACAGCACCTGGTCACTCTCTAAAAATCTTAAATTATTCAGACAGGTCAGTGAGCTTTACGATCAATCCTGAATTAGAAATCAAAGTCTACTGAGGGATTGCCTATAATCACAGATTCTGTTTTGAGGTCAGGTTCAGTGGCAGCCCATACAGTTCGTATGTGTACTGTGCTCATGCCTCTGTGATCATATTTACACAGGGCAATAGAGGACAAACTCTAAAAACTGTATTGATGTGCAAGCAAAAATGGACTTATTCAGTAAATTGAAAGTTCAGAGGGAGTTGTTTTTACAAAGCTGCCAAGGAAGTGATTTCAATTCTTGTAATGAGTGTTTTACTCTGATGGAGCCTTTTTAACTGATGGACTGGGGTATAGTAAGGATCCCTGGCTTGCTTCCATAGCAGAATTAT
>JBBPCS010005522.1:0-10439 GCA_037974645.1 Hollardia meadi
TCAAAGTCTAAATTTGGGTGTCCTGACAACATTACTGTTAAGTATAATGGCGGTCCAGCCATATACTAGGTTTCACCCAGTGTTGTTTTTACCTTAGAATCAGCCTTTAATATCCACCATGTTGCTGTCATGTTTCTACAGTAGCCCAGAATGGACAAAACAAACACTTGTTTTGAGGGCCCTTCACTTTTTGTGTGTTTTTAGCGGCCACCGCAGGGGATGGTTGTAGTCTGCCCACACTGAATCTGCCCATCTTTAAAGAATAGTTCACTATTTTGCAACTCATTATGCTTGGCTTAGCATAGGATAAAGAGCTTATAGCTCAGTATAAAGACTGGGAACAAGGGGAAACAGCCTGACTATAACAAAATTTGCCAGCCAGCTCTAAAGTTCACTAATTAACGCTGTATCTCTTGTTAATTAGAATTGTGTATTGAGCAGGACAGTTGAAAAATAAACCTGTAAGTTTCGACAAACTATGTAATTGCAACTCTCATTTATTATGGCCATAAAACAAACCTTGATCTAATCTTGATGAACACTTCAGTCGTGTAAACCCAATCTTAACCTAATGAAAGTTGTTTACTCTCTTAACCTCAGCGGTTAGCTAATCATTTAACAGGTGAAAACTCATTATCTGGTCACATAATCCAATCAGCAGTGGACAAGCACGTTCATGGCTCACCTAAGTTTGTGCTCTCAATGAAATCAATCATACAGAAAAAAGATCAATGTCTATGAATTTTACATAAGTCTTTAAATGACAATTGGCACCATCAGGCCCGACTTCCCCCCCTGAGGTCTCACACGGTTGAAACTGTGTCCAGTGGGGCCGCGCTGTCTTTAAGATATCACAGTTCATTGACATGAGCGTGTCTGAAGCAAACAGCTTTTATTCCCTGGCCACTGATCCCTCTTACTGCAACACTCTTCAGTGGGTTATGCTCTGTTTGGGTTTGTCACCTAAAGCTGCTGTGAATGAGTAAAGACAAGGCAATAGCACAGAACCATTCCACCCGGGAATACAGATAACACACTGGACTTTGAGTCAAGTGACTGTTGAAATTACATTAAATTTTTTGCAATAAAGCGAGTCTCATCACTAGTCTTGCTGCTCTCCTATCAAAATGTGCTATGTTAAAGGTGCAATTTGTAAAATATAACTAGAATTTTAAGGTACCTCCAAAAATATCGGGGGCAGCAGTAACTGCCAACTGCTGTCTCAACACTGTCTGCTGTAAGTTACTTATCCTGAGCTGTGTAATCTTTAATTGTAGCTTTAGCGATTATTAGCGGGGGGTTTTTAGCAGTGGACCAACTGGGCCTACTGTTCACTGAAGTCTGCCTTGATCGCGACCTCAGATCACATGGAACTACCGCGCGTACGGTTGTATTTTTCTGTTAGGAAGGAAAATAGGTGTATATTTGAATGAATATGTGAACATTTCCTTTCGTAACATTTTGTCAGTTTGTTTTGTTGACTTATTAGACTAAATGCTAAGAGAGCTACTGAAACGTAGCAAACTCGCCACTTGTAATGTAACCCTGGCGCGAGGCCTGTAGGCGGATGTCATTTTATTCTGTAAAGAACAGAGAAATGATGACAACAGGTAATGTGCTTCCTATGGCTATGCTCTGAGCAGTTTATCTTCATGGTTAACTCGATGTTACACTATCTACATCTACATTCATACAGGTAACCAGCCCAGGTGCGTCAGGGAGTGTACTTGATCTTAATTAACGGGTCAATTTCGGAGACATAGCCCACATGTAGAATTGAATTATCCTAATTGTTTTCACATACATGTATTTAGAGAGAATATTTAACGTGTCTGTAGCCTACAACCATATTTGGGCCATTGTAGGTAGAAAAAAACAGAGCTGGTGATGGAGCCTAATAATCCAAGAAAAAACTCGCTGCATCATCTCTTTAAAGTCTGGATGCTTATGATAATATGGTGACTGGTGTTTTTTCTTGGAATATTACCCATCTCCCCCGAATCTGACACTGTTGTGGACCTACATGACATTTCAATTCTATTAAAAATAAGAGTCTAGATTGATAGAGAACATGGGACAATAACACTGTGTCTGCACAAGCCTCCCTGGCTTTGTTGGCCGTTGCAGTGTTAGATTTTGCCATTATCATTTCTTTAAACTCCTCATATCCTGGCATTATCATTGTACATTCTTCCTGGGAAAAATAAGGAGCACGAGTCATTATGAAAACACTGCCTGCGCTGCCGAACACGCCCCTCTGATGTGAACGTGCAGCAACTTGATAACCCGGAGTTAAATCTGAGTAGGTTAAACTACCTTCCTAGTACAGCCCTCAGAGTTTTTCTTTTTTTTTTTCAATGGTTTGTTATGTTCAAAGGACCGGAGGGCAAACTTTTACATTATCGCTCTATCATTATCATTATCATTATTGTCTTCTCTTTCTGTTCTGGCAGCTTTGTTTTGCGACAGTATGTCTGGATTTTTGCCACGCTGATTTTTTTTTTTTCTATGACTCCTTAAAAGCTTCCTTCCTGATGAGGCTGTAGTAGTCATTTGGCACAGTGAGGAAACTGGTGCCTGTTATTGTTGAACTTGGCTATTGTGTCTGTTTATCTTGCAGAAACAAATGTTTCTGCAAAGGTTTCTGTAAACGTTTCTGGTCGTGCTGTAAAAAACGTTGTATTCCGTTGAATAAAGGCATTATTAAAAGACTGCTGTTGCAATATTCTGTAGAATTAGACCTTGCAGACTTAAGCCTGCATGAGGAGAGAGAAGATGAACTACTGAATGATCTCTGTGGTCCACAGGAGTGGTCCAAACAAACAAGAAAAGATAGATTTTAATGTTTGTTGTTGCTTTTATTTGATTCTTTTTTCTTTTTAAAATTTGCACATTTATGCTACAAATCTAATCTCAGACTCCATACAACCAAACAATGTCTGTATAATTTATTTGCATGCTGCGTGTCTGTGTTAAAATGCCAATCAGTGTTAACATACAGTACATAGTTTAAAAAAAAAAAAAAATTGGGAGAGTAACTTCTGTTTCGTTTATTGACATCGGGAGAACTGTAACAATGCTATGGCAGTCTTGATTAAAGTAGGAAGAAAAATTGTCTCCCAACAGCTCAGAATACTGGTTACAATTAAGCTGGACATATGGGAGCTAATGGATGTGTCATGAATATTGTTTTACATTAACTGAATTAATGTTGTTGTATAGGACTTAATTAAATGTGCTGTCATAGCTTTACTACAATCCAGTGGAACCAATGTGAAAATGTCACTGAACGCAAAAAAAAAAAAAAAATTGTCAAACAATTTTTAAATTAGGGAGGTAAAAGAAAAAAAAAGAAGACATTTTTCAAATTGATTGCACTTCATGATTAATGTCTGTAATATGCATATATTGAAAATTCATGCTCCCAGCGTTGTAACTACTGCCTACAGATTGAATTTGTGACATATTAAAAGTGCAGTGTGTAAGATAATTGATTGTTGAGTCTCATTCTGAGGTCATCAAATCCTGACACTTTGGGTTGGTGGTGGGCCCGAGCCGCCTGACCCACCAATCAAAAGCATCAGTATTTGACGACCTCAGAATGAGACTCAACAATCAATTATCTTACACTTTGCACCTTTAAATAGATTTTGCAGTGCATGCAATTGTGGCAACTAAGTACAATTACTCAAGTACTGTTAGTAGGTCAAATGCTGAAGTAATATACTTGAGTATTTCCACTCTATGCTCCTTCTTCTACTCCACAAGATTTTAAAGGGAAACATTGTACTTGTTATGTGACTGCAACTTACTTTTAAGTTGAATATTTTACATATAAAACATGTTAACTTGATTGGATATGAAGTTTCACCTTAACCTGCTACAATTGCTTATGCATTAATGGATCTATGGAAATAATTCAATATTATAATATATAATATTATGACATACTTTCACTGCATAATAAGTACTTTAATACTTTAAGTATATTTATATTTTTGTACTTCCATTACTGCATATCTCCTCTGCCACGTGTATGTAAAAACACTGTGCTCTTGTCTGAGTAAAACTCCTGATTTAAAATAGGTTGAAAAGACATTTTATAGTAGTTCTTATTTACACAGTATGACTATAATATTCTTTATGATTTATTTATATATTTGAACCCCCATCTTGTGTAATTGTGAGGTTAAATCAATAAAGAGGGTATTTTTAAATACACAAATCCAAACAGAAAACTCACATTCATGTTATCTTGTAAAAAATGCTTTCATTGCATAAGAATTGCAAATGCAGAGCTCCTTTACTTTGTGTTCCAGTTTTTTCTCTTGTTCTTACATTGCACATTCACACCTTGTTCGATTGTGGCACAACACAGCTGACTCTAATCTGTAAGTGGCGGTTTTTGGCAGGAACACCATCTACAGAATGTTTTTTGCTTCTAGTAAAATACGAAAGGAAAAAAATGTGGCAAATTTGTTTTTGACAAAGCATGACATAAGCCTTGGTTATTCTCTTTCAAAGGTAATAACACAAAAACTGAGCTTTGAATTTGATAGAATACCGGTATACAAACAACCTCTGCCATTAGAATGATTGCACACTGACAAAATGCATTTAGGAAAATACCAGACTGCATTTTGTTCAGTTACGGGTGCAGCAGCATAGAATGACGGTGCCGCCTTTGACTAAGCTGTCTTGAACACTTCTGTTTACAACAGAAGTAACAGCAGATTAGGGTGTTTCCATGTCAAAATCCACCCATTAAAGAGACAGTCACTTTATTTTATCCCTGTCCACAGCTTTTAAAGCACTTACTGTAGAACACAGGAATTTAGACTTCTCTGTTAAAAGGATTCTCTCTCTAATTCCTGTTTGAAATGGAAAATAGCAACTCTATCATCATAGGAACCAAAATGTGTGGAGCAAATTTACAATTTCTTGATGTGAATTATGCAAAAAAAACAAAAAAAAACAACAAACAAACCGTGGGTACACTGGTAGCTGTTTCAGTAATAATTTTGCGATTTGTTGTGTCCTTTCAACATTTAATATTTTTGGCTCCAAGCCACTGAAAAGCTTGAAGTAGAGATTAGGTATGTTGAACGGTGATTAAGACAAAGAGAGGCCATCTCTCATTCTGCCAATACTTGTTGTAGCACTAGTGTGACTAACAGCGGGGCTGAATGTCTTTTGTCAGTAAATGGGAGTTTAATACGTTGCACCATGGAGATGGGACGTAGAGTGTGTGGCCCCTGCTGTTTCCTTCATCAATGCCTTGGCTTCATAGACCGCACTGAATGAACTCGTTCTCATCTTCTGTGACAGGAGTCTGAGAGAGCACAAACCTCACATTTGTATAACAGCCTCCTGAATTGCTTTCTGGTGTACATTCATCAAGCGCTGGACTCAAAGTTACCTAAAGGTACAAATCTCCATTAATATTTTCGCAGACGAGAAAGGTCATTTGTCTTTTTTCCATTAAAGAGAACTAACTGTCCTCAAAAAATGAATGACTTGCAATTATTTCCAGCTGTTTTGGCTCATACATAGGACTGTTTTGGTTTTAGAATATCGGGTGAAAATACAGTTTGCCTGTGGCCACTTCTATAGAATTCAGAGTAGGGTCACAAACTATTTAATCACAATCATGATCAACAACCTAAATTGTGCCTTGAAATTATAATTATAGCCATAATTATATTGCCTTATGCAAAAACACCTATTCCCTTATTCCCTAGATGGTGTCCCATAATTTATTAAGTATATTTTTTAAGCTTATAACCTATAATTATGAACTGGCCTGGACTATACATGTTGGTGACTTATTGATCAATTCAAACACAACATGGCACATATCACGAAGGGTTAGAGAAACCCTAGCTATTTTTAGCCAAATCAGATTAATGCAGCATTGTACAATTAGCCAATTCAATTTTGGTCCTGACATGGTAAGAGAAGTATTCTTTTTGAAATTTTATATTAATAATTCTGTTTCTATCAGGCCTGCTGAATTTCAGGTGCAGATTTTTTTTAGTCAAACTTCACAGATCTTTGGGTGCATGTGTGACCAAAACATTTGCACTCTGAAGTCCTGCATATAACCAAATGAGGTCACTATAGTGAAAGGTGTCTGTGCCTGTTGATCTTCTTGTGCTAGACTTTGAAAACAACATCGAACCATACTTGAAAACTGGCTGTGGCCTATGTATCACATAATTGGATAACCAACCTTTGATTTAGTTGTCGCAACACATGCCACAGAGAGTTCTGGTACCCGACCTGAGCCTGACGTGACCTGACACAGCATCAGGTCTGGGATCTGGTCCAGGTAGTATTGTTGCACACAACATCAGGTTGGGTCAGGCTCATGTTAGATTATTTTCAAATGCAGAAATGATGTCCTCTCTCTCCCACTGGCTGCGGCAATAGTGTGAATCAGTGTGTCATGTGGGCAAGTAGGGCATGCGATGTCCAGTATGGAAAAGATATTTTACTATAATTGTACTGGTCATATTAATGTAGACATTAGATAGATGGTGGTACAGTGTAAATAAATGTTTCATGATAGAGACATAACGTGAGACTGTTGAAAGCTTTCTTCATTGAACAATACACACAGCAGCATTAGTGTCGATCAACAACAATCGATCACTCTGACCACCCACATTTATTAATAATGAAACGCTTGTGTTCCCTTCAACCCCCTTTTTGTTGCCCCTACAGCAGCTTTAAGTCTGTTTATATTCACTGTCTTTGTAAAACTTGTTGCAGGGTGTGATGACGTGTATTTTATTGTCCAAAACAGCACAATGCTTTTGACACAGGACTGTGATGAGAACAGAGTTTTTAAGTGAGAAGCAGTGTCATTATCACTCAAGTGAGCTTTACACAGCTTTAAAGCCTCTTACAAATGGAGTCATCAGATAAAGCGGAAGACATATCAAATGGGGCTGACATGGTTTCTTTGAAGTAAATGATGAAAAGTCTTAGAAGAGTTTTCTTTGATGGATTATATAATGATAATTAAAGATGTCAGAGTTGATCATGGACATGCATAGTTTATAATCGCAGCTTAAACTCTTTGTGCATTACAATGTCCACGGATACCATAGGGCATATATGGTACGTGTATCTTGTGTCATAAATAAAGTCTTTGATCTTCAGTTAGACTATCCACCATATGACATATGTGTATAGAGCAGGAGGACAAACTGAATAAAGCCCTATAGCAAAATTAATCAGTAATGTTATTTTATTTTCTATGAATCTTTTAATCAAATACTGGTGCAATTTCACTGCACATAATGCAGCTCAGTGGTAATTGGTGCTGTGTATGATGCCAGGTTTACAGTAAGATGGTACATATGGTAATGAGATGGGGCTATCTTTATACTGTGTTTAGCTTCCAATATAGCAACCCAATTAGGCAGAATACAGTTTCCCCTTTAGTAGGTGCAAGACCATTGCAAACACCTGAGCAGAAAACAAATGACTCACAAGGTGACAGATGCAAAGTTTGACCACTAGATGGCTGTACAACATGTATAGAAACAAAAAGAGAAGAAAAAGAATATATTACTATATACTAATGGAGTGAATGTCGAGAACAAAATAAAAAACAATAAATATACTAACCATAAAACATAATAATAATAATGGCACAGTCTACAACAACATAGGACTAAAATCAATTTCTTAGCTGAGTCCTGGGTACACTGTTAGCTGCCTTCATGTAGGACCTGAAGCGCCATGCAAGCTCAGTGAAGCGAAGCTCACCTAAAATAAGGACATGCGTTATCGTGCCCAGAGAGTGACATCACTGTTGAATTTGAACCAAGTCTGAGCTGGTCTACATTTGGAAATGTATGCTTGCCATTTCCTGAGGGATGTAGGACACAAAAGGCCCCCATGAAAAAAAATTAACATTTTTCACAGTTCGTTGAGCTCATTTAAATGAATCAAAAGATGCAACTGACTCATTTTCACATAGTATGGCAAAGCTAATGCTAAGCACTGCTCAGTATTTGGTCCAACTGTTTGCATTGTTATAAAAAATGTGGTATCAAAAGGAGTTGGGAGGGATTTTTGCTATTCTGCTATGATATCCATAATATATTATTAATTCCATATTGTGCATTTACTTTATATCATGTTTGGTGTGTACATTATCATAAAATATCACTTGAATGTCACCCAAAATACTAGCCAAAAGTGACAATTTATATTCAAGGTCTCTATCATTCCTTTGGATGAAGCACATCCTTCTTAAATTTAAAATAAAAGTAGTTCATTTGCACATGCATACCAGGATTTCCTGGAAAACAACATTATATTACATAATTATATATATAAGAAATACAAAATATAATAATAATCTAGCAATCTATCACAAAACCCCCTCCTCTGTGCACTGCATGAGCAATAGAAGAAGCTTATTTTGATTAAATTTGGCCATTTTATATCCAGTAGTCTGAGGTTCTTAAAAAACAGTCCAAAAGAAGCAGCTTGCTTAATTCTCTTCGAGGTTTATGTCAACATTTGATTTACAGCATATTTGGGGTATTTTGCATAGTCTCGGAATATTGCCACCAAACCAATCCCATGAAAAGTTATTTCCCATGGAGGACCATTTATTTAGTCAAGGCCGGAGTAGTTTAGCGGGATGGCTTTCATTTCACGGTTCATACTCTCAATGTGATTAATAAGTAAAATGCTGTTGAAGAGAGAGAAAAGCCGTCATTCAATCCTATCTTCCTGGAATGGTAGGAGGACGGAGTATCCTAAGGCTTTAGGAACCGTTGTCAATCACTGCATGGAAAATCAGCATATTTGGATCTGGTCTGACTAGTCGTCATCTGGTGTGACTATTTCCACAGCTAGTTAGAGTAATATAGGAAACACAGTACTGAAGATGTAACATCAGTTTAGCACTGTACACCAGCGCTGCAATCAGAGTGACCCTACAGGATTATCTGCAGGGAATTCTTCTTTTTACTTTTTTTTATTTGAACTTTAATGATGTAATAATTTGATAACATTTGATATTTTTGTGACATTTGTTGATTGATTTAATAATAAGCCACTAGTTCCTCTGAGAACTGAATAGATTAGGACGCTGTTTTAGTTTCTCTTTAACCTTATGGGCTGTGGGGCTAGGGGGTCCCTCCAAAATATTGTTCATTCATTGAGCTACTCTGTGGATAAATGTAGTGATTCACATGTTTGTTTGCTTGCTGCTGCTTTGAAACCAGCCAGTTCTTTAGCTGCCTCCCTCAACGCTTTTTCTCTGCGTCTTTAGGGGCACTGTCACCATAAATAATGTGCTATACTGAATATGAAGCTTCATTTAACAGTAAGGAAGTATCGCCGTGTGTATTAAAATAATTTTATCAAAACAATTCTGAATTTAATTAAGTTAGAACACACTGATCACATAACTCATTTCAATGTTGAGCACCAATGTTGAGCACCAACACTGAAGCTGAGGAGGTCATCTCTGATTGACTGGGAGCTCAGCAGGCCTTATGAGAATAATAATAATTTAAAAAAAAGAAATAATAGTAAAATATAATTGCAACAGCAACACCCCGTTATGATTATGATTATGTTGGATTTTTGTATGTCAGCCAAAAATGGCTTAGATCATTGAGTTTAAACCTACATCATTGTCACATTTAACTTTTAAGCATCATTTGTTTATTTATTTATAGTCTTTTTTCTTGCTCAAAAATCATCTATTTTCATACTTTCAATATGCAACAGTACAACACATTCACAAGTATCTGCAAATGCATGTCTGACGCTACTTGAACAACTGTGCAGCTTATATGATTATTCTGAATTTCCTACATGTTGCACCTCTGGCAAAGCAAAGTGTTTATCAGCAGGAACATAGAGAGTTCAGCTGAAAACTCCGCACACTCCCGATGGGAATGTATGCATGATTAATACAGCTTGTGTGTACACAGCACTCACCATGTAAGCAGTGTCTGCCATGACTCATACAGCCCTTAGCAGGTGGGACAATATCCATCTAATTTCTGAGGAGTGTGTTGGTGCCATCCTCTGCTTTGTCATTTCTAACTTCGTATGATCACCTGTCATTTTGATTAAGTAAGCTCTCGAATCTCCTCTGGTGTTATTAACTTCAATTTGAATTTTTTCCCATACATAGTCAAACAGTGAGGCTAGCCGGAGGACAGTTCTTTTAAATTCCGGTCTCTAATGACTTCTGGGTGCTCAGCAATATGTTAAATAATATATCAACATCACAAACCTTTATGGCAGATTGATGAATGAATGTTGGTGTTGGTGATTTAAATATAGTGACCAATGCAATTTGTATGCTGTATATATATATATGTGTGTGTGTGTGTGTGTGAGAGAGAGAGAGAGAGAGAGAGAGAGAGAGAGAGAGAGAGAGAGAGAGAGAGAGA
>JBBPCS010005523.1:0-10438 GCA_037974645.1 Hollardia meadi
TAGATAGATAGATAGATAGATAGATAGATAGATAGATAGATAGATAGATAGATAGATAGATAGATAGATAGATACTCCACACTAAACGCTGTAGTTATAAACTTGACAGGACAGAAGAACCTGGCACCTGGCAAATTGGGACAATTAAGCTTTGCACTGAATATGTTTTCAATGACAAAGCATTCTGATTTAAAAAGAAAAATTAGGCTTATAAAAATCTAAAAACAAATACTTAATGTTTCATTCCAATTTATTTTGTATGTAATTGTCTATCAAAATTACTTTTCATTAATTCTATACTCCTTTCACCTTTTTTAAAAATGTAAATTTTGATGTACTGTTAAAATGGGACACTGTTCCTTTTAAAATGGGACACTGGTCATTTTTATAGAAAAAAAATGTTTTGGAGAATCGCAAATGAAATGCTGTCATGAGAAAAATCAATTTTCTAAACTGGATCAAATATAATTTTTTGTAAATATGCTTCTATAGTTTACTGGAACTAAGCTATATTTTAGCAGACATAAAAATATTAGCCTACCACTCCAATAAAGGTTCTAGTTAGATCTTGCTAGCTATTTTACTTGCACTCCTAACATGTATATAATATTTTAAATAATATTTCATTTATAAATATTTTAAATAAACAATAGAAACAATATTAATAAATAAATAGCCTAAAACACCACAATTCATGTACATTTTTAGAAGTGAATGGCAGACAAAATAAAGGAAACATGGAAAGACAAAAGAGGAGAACCAAGGAAAAGACAAGGACAAAGTTTGCTACAATCAACGCAGTGACCAAGTAAAGGTGCAGATCAAATGGAGAACCAGTAGAGGCAAGACAAGTACCCCATACATTGTTGCCCAGCGGCTCCCATAAAGTGCACTGCAATTATTAGTAGCATAATTATATACAATATTTTTTATCTGTTTTTTTATATCAAAATATAAGGTGTTCCATTTGCCAGTGGCGCCTGTGAAAAAGGAGGTTCATGTTTATAGAAATGTATCAAGTTGGGAGCTAAGGCATTGGGATGATTCCGTAAATTGTTGCAGAATGCAAATTTTCACAACGTGTCACAATTTACCAATAGGCTACTCATTTATTTCCATTTCGAAATGGATAAATTAATTCCAGGCGCACATAATACGGAGTGAGCTCTCATTGAGTGAGCAGACAGTCCTGCGGTCGGTCGGTGGTAGATTCTCCCTGCCAGCATTCATTATTGACGTGTTGTTTGCAGATGGAACAGGAGGGCTGATCTCTGCCTCCAGAGGTCATTCTCACTACAGTTGCCACTTGTTGCCAACAGCAGCTCGGGGTTCTACCATTCAACACTAAACACGTTTCAAGTATTTATTCAGCCATCAACCGAGACATCCTACATGTTTAGATGTTGAATGCAGAACGTTAACAGGACTGAAAGAAGACTATTGATCCCGGTGATAATATTTCGGCGCATCTGACGGAGAAGCATGGTTGATAACACAAGTATAGCAACTAAATCTCCTTTGGTAAGCAAGTGAATTATTCGACTTCACTCTACTGTTTATTTTGTCTGCTTTTTCAAATGCACTTAGAAACTATTTGGTGTTTTATAGCAACTTTGTGCAAGTTTTTCGTGTTCTTTTTTATGGTAATGTGAAATGTTTCACAGGTTATCCTCTTCATACCACTTAAAAGTCAGAGACAAAAACAGTCTCAGTGTGTGTAATGAGGCTAATTGGACGAGCATGTGTTTTAATCTCACAAAGTGCCGGTGATAATCATTACACGACCATCCTCTCGTCTCCTCGCAGCAAGGCTCGTCCGCCAGCAGCCTTCCGCTCCAAACTCCCTCCGCCTCCTCCCAAAGCCCGTTCCCCGGCGCGCAGTGCCACCAGCCCGGCAGCGGAGGCATGAAGCTCGAGGCGGTCATGGAGAATCTGCAGCGGCAACAGACAGCGCGCTTGGCCCTGGAAGAGAAGCTCCGGCAGGCGGAGTCAGACAAAGACCTCCGCTCCATGATGGAATCCCAGATACACCAACAAGCTGTGGCTTTCCGCCACTACCAGACGGCGATGCGAGGCGCCCTGACCGCCGGAGTTGCCAACTCGTTATCCGGAGTGCTCCCACATATAGAGGTCCGCAGGGCCGATGACGACGGGGATTCCTCCAGACCGGGCAGTGAAGATAAGGAGCGGGCTGAGGAGGAAGATGACATGGATGAGCCTGCAATTGTGAATGAAGAGGAGGAGGAGGGCGAAGACGATGTCGGATTGAACCACTACCAACACCGACAGTCCTCACTCCAGGGAACTTGTGTGCCTCCGCAGAGCGCCCCGATGTTTCTCATGGCCAGAGTGCCGGCGACCTTCGCCCCGACCCGCCGCGCAGAGTCTCCATCGGCACATCCCCAGTCCCAGCACCACGAGTGGACCTATGAGGAGCAGTTCAAACAGGTAAGACAGCACTCACCCACTGAACGCTTCACCCCTCTGCTAAGCACCTCACTCCAGGTTCATTCTGCTTTCTGGTTCACTCAGTGATATCTGTGGGCTGACAGTGTCACTGGAACTCAAATGTCATTGGAGACGTTTTCCATTTTGAGCGCATATTTTATAGTAGCTTACTTTTACACCCACTGAACATTATAATATATGGATGATTACATCACTTGATATTGCTGTATTGCACTTTCTGAAGGAAAAAAGAATGTTCATGAAGGCTCTGTTCACAAATGTAATTTGTGTCAGTGAGCACACAACATAGCCTACTGTTAAATGTAGAGTTTTAACTAGGCGATCTAATGGATTTGCTGCTGCAAAAAAGTTGATAATTGTCAGCTATCAGTTTCTGCTGGACTGAGACTAGAACTAGAAAATTAGAATGAGGCTTTCTAACAAGGCATAATTTATTAGGCCTAATGTTTAATAGATCAGTTGATTAATAAGAACAACTTTTAAGTTGCCATGTTCTGAAAAGCGCAGACCTTACACAGACCTTTGGACCATACAACCACGTACTTTCTGGAAAAGAGCAGATGAGCTCTATCCAGATCTATTTATTAACGTCTTGTCAAGCATTATTTGATTACAAGCATTTAGCTCTAAACCCTTTATACCTTATTTTTAATGTCTTTAGTGTATTTCATTGTATTGAATATTTATTGATAAAATTTTTCCTAAACAGATCCTTTGTTTTTTTAGCAGCTAGTTAATGACATTAGCTAAGTAATTTGATTGATATTGTATTTACATGTCCAAACTGAAAAGGCAGATCTATACTCTCTGAGCAATTGTGGATGCTCCATGTCATCTTTTATTTATGATGGATCATTTACAGACTTCCTTAAATGTGATGTCTACATTACTGACTGCATTAGCGCTGCACATTAAAGAAACTCAATGCATGGAAATGGAATTTAAATAGGGGCTGAAACCAATAACCTCAACAAAGAGACAGTTGTGTTTGGAAGATTGTGAGATGAGCCTGTGGAGAGAATGTCTGCCATCTAGTTCCATAGTTTTCTCTATGATTCATTAATTGCATATTTAGAATTATTCTTACCATGGGTTATGTACACCAGACAGCTTGTTTGATATTTACCACCACAGAATATAATGTAAGTGTTCCTTGCTTAAGTTATTAGTTCCTATGAACAACAGAAAAGATTCAGCATATGGATTTGAAAATCTATGCACACATTATTGTCAAAACCTTTTCTTTTTGCTTAGAATTCTTTTATTTTTCATCAAGACAAGTTTCATGTGGCTGTGCATGCGTGCTCCATCTAAAATCAGGCTATACACTTCAAAGATTCCTCAGGATGTGCAGTTATTGTGGGGGTCATTTGTATGTAGTCACTCAGTGTAATAGTCATGGGACAATAAAAGGATGCTTATGGCTGCTAGGCAGACAGAGTGGAGCCAGCATCGTAGCATGCTCAATGCTGCAAAACAAAACCACATTCTAAGGTAGTAAATGCATCTTTGTAAATAGGAACAAGATGTGGGCTAAATGTAAAAAGGCCCCACTGTGGCGGAGAAGTTTTAATCTGATCTGAACAAAAAGTGACCAGCTGGTGTCAGTAACTTCTAAATCACTTCTGTAGACCTAAGGCACAGCATGGGAGTCAATGCTGGCAAAACACACACACAGAGAGAGAGAGAGAGAGAGAGAGAGAGAGAGAGAGAGAGAGAGAGAGAGAGAGAGAGAGAGAGAGAGGTTGTATGGTTGTATTCCAGCCTGGCTCACACCCAAAAATGCGGGGATCTCCTTGTCTGCCTGTGTGTATACGTGTGTGTGTGTGTGTGTGTGTGTGTGTGTGTGTGTGTGTATGTTTGTAGCTGGGAGTCGGCTCAGCGCCAAAGTATTACGAAACAGAAAGCACTGCACGGTGTTATACATCCGGCCATGCTTCCGCTCTGACACATACACTATTTCCAATCATGTTGGCACGGATATGTGAACCTGCAGGCGTTTGCATAAACAGACATAATAGTAAACTGGAGGAGAGTTTACAACCAATGACAGAAGACACTTACACTTCCAGCCTTTGTTTGCTGTTTAAAGGCCACTATAGAATATATTTGAACTTGCTTTTAGTGTCATTAAAGTTCAGTAGCTGAAAGTGCAGATAAATCTGAAAAGTCTGCACTGCTTTACCACAGAACAATAATGGAATTCCGACAACATTTAAAGCAGACATGATGTTCACTGTGGCGAATTACTCATATCAGTGTTAAGTTTCCGTAAGTTGATATTGAGCCATAGATCGGCCATATACCACTAGATGTCGCTAGTGACTCAGCCGCTCTCAAGTGGAACATGGAATAAGAATGTTAACAGCACCACAAGCCATCAGAACAACTGTGACACATTGGCTTTTTCATTTTTCAAACAAACCATTCAACTTAACTTATATTCTCCTAAAGTTTAACATCAAAATGATCAATAAAATAAAACTTAAGCCAAGTGCAACTTGAGAAAAGATGGCAGTCGCTACATTTAAAGGGGCCTTGTGGAATTTTATCGCCATCTAGCAGCGAGGTTTAAGGTTGCAACCAACCGTGCTCACGAACCAACCGTGCGCGTGCTCACACTCATGAGCGAACATTCTGGCCATCGGGCAAAACAGATGTGACGTAGCCTACAGGAGACTGGTCTGCCACTGTGTTGTTTTCCTGCACCGTTATGTTGTAATATTGTGTATTGTCACGTATTCGAGTCGTGGGTCACGTACCGCGACTGAGAGACCGGCAAGTAAGCTGTGTACCCGGTCGGTATAATGACAATAAATCTGAATTGAACGTTACGAAGCAACCAACGACAGATCCATGCTAATCTAGCTGGCTAACTACCCCTGCCTTGCAGAACTACTGGCTTGTAAGTAATTTGGCAAACTATATAACCAAGATATCCACTCACTCAGATAGCATTTTACACGGGATATGTTAGCGAGCAAGCAAGCCTAAGTTTACCAAGCTAGCTGACCAAGGTTTCGTGGATCTGGCATTGGTTATTTCATAATGTTAGTCGATAAAGCCATTAGGAAATGGCAAGCAAGTCAGTTTGCCCGTAAATTAGGATGAAATAGCTGACATTATCCACTCAAGACAGTATGTTCTCATGCCAGGTAATGTTAGGTAACTAGCAACTGATCATGGAAAGGCAAGCTAACATTATCCAACTTGAGCCAACCAAAACACACAAACAATATATATTTATCACATGATTTGCAGTAATGTTAGCTTACATTTCCAGGGGGATGAAATGCAGCTCAGGGTCGGTTTTGATCCCCAAAACCAAATGGAGTTGTCTCCTCAAAAAACTTCACAATGCACCTTTAAGTACGCATTTGAAGTCAATGAGTTTTCCACAACATGTTCGTGCAAATGCTTCACAGTAAAAGCCTTGTTAAGAAATGAAGTATTTCTGTCCATCGAACGTTAGAGGGCTTTTAATCAGAAACGGAAACAGGAAGTGTTGATTTGTATTTACAGCATAATGCAGTAAATTTAACGGGGCTAACGGAGCGGATCAAAACATACTTAAACTGAAGTACGAGCATGTAACATAACATTAGACAACATAAACTGCACCGCGAGAACCTAGAAGCAAATGAGTGCCTAGAACAGTATCCTAGAGCACTTCAGCTTTGCGTTCCTGATGAGTGTTCTCACTTGTGGATATCAGTCAGTGTATTAGCAGCGCTATACTATAACTCTCAACTCTGGTAACACTACAACACAACACACCCTGTAGCACTGAACTAGTTGTTTATCCTGGGGCTCCTGCTAACTAGCCGCATACTGCTAGCTATCTCCACCTATTACTAACAAATACTGGTTTAGTTGGGTTGTATAAAATTAAACCGACTTAAGCTGGTACACCCGACCACAAAGGAAAAACCTACCCTTCCCTATCTGGAAGGAGGGAAAATATTTTAAAGATAAATAATATTAAAAATATAGCCGCAAGCTGTAATTCTGTTCAACCGTTTTGCGCTTATTCAAAGCTTCAACCTGGTTTAGGGGAATGGGGTGGGGGGTGTGATGGGATTGGGTTGCAGGTGGGTGAAATAGAGTCACACATGCAGTAAATCCTGAGGTGCATGACATGACATGAGAGGCATTATTTCAGAAGCTTAAAGTTTAATTCTTTTTCCTCTGGAGAGTTTCCTCTGTCCTGCCATGTTTATAGCTACATTAAGTGTCCATGCGGGTGTGGGTCTCTTGATTGGAGAAAATGGATTGGCAGTGGGTGGATGATTTATGCATACATGTACATGCAGATGAATTTAGAGCCAATCACTACAGGCTATCATACTTTCCTCAAACTTTATTTAATTTTTTGTTATTATAAGTCGAATGTGAGAGGAGGACAGGAGGGCAGACATCACCCACTGTCCACGCCTCAGCCCCGTGCTCGCTGCACTACATTTCTGCAAGAGGAGCCGAAGCGCTCGAGCATACATATCTGTGTGCTCACTTGTGCTTGCTTGGTTATCATGTGGTAGATAAATACCAATAGAGGAGCTCAATTTCTCACTGTTTCTCACTCTTTTACCTCTTTGTTGGTGCAGCCGAAGCAACATCTCCTTTATCTTGAAAAAACCCCCACACACAAAGCATTCAAATATTGATTTGGACGTCAATTACTGTGACTGTGGCAGAAGCTTTGAAGCATTTGGATCAGCCCTAATTTTATGGTGCAAGGTGGTACTTTGTAGAGCACATTGAGCTGGACATGTGCGCCAAATTTAATGTAAATAGCTTGCACCCAGTGCATCTTATCCTGAGGCACAAGGTGACAAAACAAAACGTTGATATCTGACGAGCTGGGGAAAAGAATGGGCTGAAGATGTTGAGTCTTCTTCCCAGATCGTCAAATACTGGTGCTTTGGGTTGGTAAGTCAGACCGGCTACCAACCTGAAGCATCAGTATTTGACGACTTGGGAAATAAGTAGCGTTGGTATTTGACGACCTGGGAATGAGACTCAACAATCAAGCATGTTACACATTACACCTTTAAATATTAGACTTTAATTCTGGTTTTTGTGTTGTTCTGAGGAAAACGTCTGAACTCAAATAAATGTTTCCTGTGTGCCCCTAACTCAAATAAGTTTTTTTTACATATGGCCCTAATCCACTTCCTTAATATTGGCAGAGGTATCAGCCCAGACAGTTTCTTTAGTCAGGCTATTGTTCCAGATTTTCAGATTTTATTTATTGTCACTCCCATAATATACACTCAGCATACATACATACATGAGAATGAAATGCCGTTCTCCTCAGATCAGTCACACATTTCAACACATAGTAAAAGACACATACTAAAAACAGAGATACACATTAAAAACAAAAAAGAAAGTTCCAGTTGTTGGTTTCATTACCTTAAAGCCATAACACACAATGCAAAATTGTATACTTCTGTTTTCTTTTTGTGCCTCTGGTCAGCACTGGAGTTTTCAAGCTGAAGGAGCAATTCCAACATTTTGCTTTGAATACCTCTTAACAAAAAAAAAAATATTGAGTTCACTCAATTTTCTAGAGAGAGTGGTGATTTTACCCAGCTGGCAGTGTGTTTGAGGAAGAATCTTTGTTGTATATGAGTTAAAAGAAGACTTTTTCCAGTTTCTATCATTCATCTTTTTCTGACAGCTTTCAGGTCAATTAATCCAAGCTTGTTCCAAGCAGCTTGGTTGGTTGGCTCCCCTTTTTTTTAGCACATTTCATAGCATACGATTGAATGGAATGAAATGAAATGCATTCCTGGAATTTTAGACAAGTACATTTCTACAACACGCATGGTTGGCAACAGTATTTGGTTATTTGGTTAAGTGTATAGTGCAGTATACAGTGAATGTAGTAGGATGGCTAAAATGTGCAAAACCACTGGTATGGATCTTGGAATTTTGTGTTTTTTAGCCACTCAGCTCTCTAGGCTGACCATCCCCCTCCACCCCGTTACCACCCACTTTAACGTGACCATAAAACATGACAGGGAGACCTGCCTTTAAAGAGACACAAGCTGGCTTCACTCCTGTGTCAGTATTCTGTCAGGGATCAGATAAAATAATCTGTATGGCTAGAGGTTTTTTTCTACCAGGCAGCAAATCAATAAGTGAAGTGCGTGGGGCCCCAGCCTCCTTCCAGGATCCTTGGCTTCTCACTTTAAAATGTACTCCGTCACTGCAAATGCTTTTATTTACCTGGATTCTTTCACTGTACGACATTATACTAGTTATATGGTGGGCTGCCACATGGATGGGAAGGGTGGGGGCTGTAAAGGGAAAACAGAAGTAATAAAGGGAAAGGAGGATCTGAGTGAGTGAGTGATTGTGTGTGTGTGTTGTGTGGTCAGCCTAGTTAGCATGAGAGAAATGAAACCAGTCGTGCATTCAAAAGTTGTATTTTCAAAAGTTCCAATGATCGAATTTATCGTGTTCCACTCACAGTAGCATTTAAAATGTCTCGAAATTTGTTAATTCTAACTTGATGATCGGGTTGGGCTGGTGTGAAAACTTTCAAACTGGTTTAATATTAAGCCAAACAATGGACCAGACTGATATACCAAATAGATGTCACACTTGACTCAGTTGCTGCTCCCACTGAGCCCATGAATGGGACCGTAGCAGCACTAAAATCCAAGACAACTGTGACACATTGTGGTTTTATTTCTCATACCCATTCAACTGAACTTTCCTTCTTCTAAAAATTAACATCAAAATAATAAATAAAAAACTTCAGCCTAGTGCAACTTGAGAAAAGATGAAAGATTTCAAGTGTGTATGGGAACCTTGCAAGTCAATAAGGTTTCCACTACATGTAAATGTTTCACAATAAAAGCCTTATTAAGAAATGAAGGGTCTCTGTCCACTGAAATGCTAGCTTTTAAGTTTAAACAGATACAGGAAATGTTGATTGGTATTAACAGTGTAATGCAGTAACTTTAACAGATCAAATCTTATTCCGCAGTATATCTAGTCTTATCCCATGGTATATGTCAAATGTGTAGAAGCTTATATCTCGAACCACCAGTGTCTTACATTTAATATTACGTTACCTTATGTTACCTGTAGCCCTGTCCCTGAAACGAGATCTAGAATTTTTAACTCATCTGCTGCCAAATTCAATACTGCCTTCAACATCCCTACTAGTTCAGTACTAGTTAGTTAAAAACTTGAGCAGTGAAAGTTTTTAAGGTCTTAAATGACTTATGCTGTCATCTGATGCTGACTGTACATCTATTCTTGTTCTCCTGCATTTAAGTGCAGCATTTGATACCACTGATCATGATATCATTTTGGATCGTTTTCTAACTTAGGTAGATACCGTGGCATGGCTCTGCAATGGTTTAGGTCCTGCCTTCTATATTGGCATTGCTGATGCTAGGTCAGCTGCAAAAGTTATTTACTGTGGGTGCCCCAAGGTTTGGTGTGATACACTTTTTAAAATTTGCTTTTTTGTGATTTTATTTGGTTTTATAACGTTCTTAGTTAGTTTATGATTAGTTATTGTTATTAGTTTTACTCTGTGTTAAGTTTCATGAGTTCATTTGATTCCCTTTATGTTTTAAATGGGTTGTTTTTATTGTAAAGCACTTTGTAACTGTGTTTTGAAATGTGCTATATACATTAAGTTTATCTTTGTATTATAAACAGGAATAGAAAAAAGAGGCTACGTACTAAAGTATTGTAGCATTTACATAACATTAGACAGCATTCGACTGCATATACTAATTACTGATAAGATTTCTCTCTTGTGGATGTCGCTCGGAGCTGTATAGCAGCACTGTGTGCACAACTCTCAACTCTAGAACATCACCACAAAACACAGAGAACACACTCACACTCCACCTAAACCTGACAAATGCCAGTTCGGTCAGTTTCGTATTAAATGAAACCAGTTTAAGCTACTACATTGGACCAGTCTGGCTACCCCCCC
>JBBPCS010005524.1:0-10437 GCA_037974645.1 Hollardia meadi
CTTGAGCATCCTTAATTCTGTGAGCCAGGTGTATTAAAAGTGTGAACTGTAAACTTGAAACAGACAGAGAACACTTTCACAGAATTTGTGAAAAAAGGCCAGTTTGTGAAAGGTCTTAATTTTAGTTGATTAATAAATAATGCATCGGATCGTTGACATGGTATCGAGATACGTATTGTATCGGCCTCACACCAGAGATGCCCAACCTTAGTGTAGAGAGTAGAAAGTGTTGTAGAAGATTTCTCCCGAAAAAGGCAAACCAGTAGCCTACTTGTGGATTAAAATGTGCTTTATTGCAATAGAGCCGACAGATCAGGGTTTGTTCTCTTTTTATGCAGTTCGGATCATGCAACCCTACTTCTAGACACAACTGTCAGGAGTTGTTTTGCACAGACATTACATCCTTTTTTTTGGTGAAGCGTCCTACCATTTCTGGGAAGATTCAGCTGCACTTCCTGTTATGGAGCGTGTCCTCCTACTCTGTACAGTAGGGCTACACAATCAGAAAAAAAAAAATCACAATCTCGATTCATGCATCTATGCGATCTCATTTCTAAATGATGACGATTCACTGGCTCCTATTGCTCTATGCATTCACATCACGCTGCATTCACGTGTTGACTTCTTTGCTTCGGAACAATCCTAGTTGCTATATCAATCACACTTACACAATGTAAAGCAAAACATGCTACTAATTCCAAATTAATGCATACAACTCAATCAATGTTCTCTCATTTCTCCTCACTCGCTGTTACCATAGTAACCGTCACACGGCACGTGTTAAACAAGGGGCAGTCAGAAGTGGAGCAGTCGGAGCGGAGCCAGAAAGTTTAAAGGAAGTTTTTAATGGATTGTAACTTGCCTGCATTCCTCCTTGAAGCATCAAAATGTTGATACTATAGGCTGGTGTTCTTGGCCAAGAAGTACAGTAGTTGGCTGTCCTAAAAGGATTGGTTGCTAGGTTTTATTTTTATTATTATTTATTCTAAAGCTGTACCTTCACATTCAATTTTTTATGTTCAGCAGCTTTAAGTTAATCCCTTTGATTAAGTTTTCTTAAAAAAAACAAAAATCAGGAAAAGACACTTGAGGTATGTTTTGCCACCAAAGACAGGGAGGGTAGGCGATTCTTTTCAGAACACTTTCTGTTATATTATTTGAAATTCTCGTAACATACCGATAGCAATGAATAAATTAAATGCTCCGACAATAAAAAAAAATAAAAAAAATCTTCATCTGTGGCAGTGGCAGGGCTGAAAAAAGCCTGTCCAATCAGAACATTCGGTCTGAAGAAAATAAGTGGATGAACCTGGCTACCTCCTGATTGCGTGCACTCTGCCCGTGCGATGCCGAGCACTCATTGGGGTGCGTGACCAGTCTTCTACAAGGCAAAGGCAGAGGCAATAGCTACCGCTAGCAAGCCAGTTGCAGAACCAAAAAACTAAAGAAGAAGAGGAGTTGCAGAATGGCAGAGAAAGTGCCTACAACAGCTTTCGGTCGCAAAAGAAAGTCTATTTGAGACGGCTACGAACAAAAAGAGGTTGTGCGATTCTTTCAAAATAAAAGTCTCGCTGTTTTTTCGAAAATCGCCTACCCTGCCTTTAAGTTTAAGTCGGCACTTTATGTTATGTTTCGTCAAGCACTTTGATAGGCCTACATGTTATGTCGTCTGTTTAAAACTCTGTCTAGACAGCAAGAGTCTCAGACGTTTTGTTACTCGAGAGTAACAAAGAGTGCAATAAATGTTTTTGTTGAAAAAATAAGAATCGTGGGAGAGATATCAATTCTTCGGGAGAAAAATCGTGATTCACATTTTAGCAAGAATCGTGCAGCCCTACTAGGTATTCTTCAAATGTGTCAATTTAACTGCACAGAAGTACATCTAAGTAGTACAGACAGAATGTTTGAAATTAATGTAGTCACATTAATTAATTTTGACTCCTAGTTTCACCTCTACTAATCTCCTCACCGCTCCTGCGGATGATATATAACAGTTATCATACAATGATACGATAGGTTAGTTGGACCCGCTCATAGAGACTGCAATGAATTTTCAGAGTTACACACAGCTGCTACACAGTGAACTACTCCTACTTCTTTCTATGCTTTGTCTAGTGTGCTTCCCTTTGTCTAATGAATTACTTCATGTATGTTTATTACTAGATAAGTCCTTTATTCTCATTCGTTCAGTCCTTCTGAGCTCTTGAAGTGATAACTACTAGCTTTTGGACTTATTATGAGACAAATGAGTTTCATTTACGAATGCTCCTGGTCAAGTTACATTTATGAGCATCAACTCCAGTTAACATTTATGAGTTTTTTCGCAGCCTAGTTTAAGGCACTCTGGCCTAAGGTCTTATCTCACGACCCTCTTTTTAGACCCGGGTTAAGGGTAGGGGTCGGGTGCAGTGCTTCTTTACTTTAAGGTCACCTGACCTTACTCATGTAATAGCCTATAATTACGTGTAACTTGGCTCTGAGCTCCTAAATTTACAGGCCTTTACTTTCTCCGTAACTTTCTGCTGTACAGGGTTCATATTAGAGGGTAAATCAGCTTAATTTAAGTGAATTATTAACTTGAAAATGCCCCCTGCTCCTGGCAGTCTTTCAAGTTAACCTATTCTACTGTTAAACCAAACTCCATTCTAAAATCAGATGTTTTATGGTAGGGCCATCATTTTTTTTACTGTAAAAAGTTACACCATCACTACACTATGAATAAACTTTTTTGGGATAAAAATAAGTTGAATTTCCAAAACGTAGTCATGTAAATGTGAAGAACACTCAACATAGACAAAATAGTGTAATTCTCAGGTGTACAGAAGCTAAGTAAAAAATACTGCTAATAATAAATCAATATTTAAACAAGCACTCCAAATTATTTTCAGTTTCTACATTGAAGTGTAATTATTAATACATTCACTACTGATTAGTCTTTGAGGATTTATTTTAATTAAACAAAAATAGCACATTTTCAGTCTGTATTTTAATTGCCACTGCTGGCCTTTCTACAGCCCTGATATTTGTCACTTCAACTGGTGTCCTGTCTCAGGTTGGAGTGAGGCCAGGTTGCCAGGATAGGAGAGAAGCTCATGTTACAGTTTTTGGTATTTTATCTTTGAAACACAATGGCCTACATTTGCTAGTAGTTTAGGGATTAGATTGCTTAGTCACGCTGTCTTTCTGAACAAAGCCTTATTGTTTTTCAGGTCAATCAAACTTTAAACTGCTGGTTTGATTTTGAAGGTGTCATGGAGACAGACGTTGTGGTTACGGATATTAATTGTATTAATTACAGTAAATCTGCAGCTAAGGATCACAGCTGCTGATTTCCCGACCAATCATTTAACTGACTGTTGGTTTTGTCGAGGCTATAAATGTCATAAAATAGTGAAATTATAATTTCCCAGAGCCTAGTCCTGAGCTTTAATTATCACTTTTTGGTTTTATTTCTTTTCCTCTACTCCTTTCATTATTTGCCTGTTTTTATTTCCCTTTCTCAGTTTAATCAATTCAGCAACATTCCTTAATCTGATTTATGACCTATACTGCAGCCCGTCACCCCAGGGGGCGATCAAGATGTTTTTGGCACTGTAGCACTTTTCAAGGATCTGTCATGCATGCCGTCCATCTTTATTTTACAGTCAATGAAGTATATTGAGAAATTGTCAGTTGTAAGTCCAGCAAATCTAATGTTTAACCTTCTTGTGTCCATTCCCTGTTGATCAGGTGATATCCTAGTCATTTAAACATTAAATGGCTCCATTTTATGCATCAATTCAAGTCTTAAAATCTTAAAATCATCTCATTAAAATCGAATCAATCTGGTTAAATTCTAAAGTCTCCCTTGTTCAATTTTGATTTTAAAGCCGGCCTCTTTGATTCAGTGTTTACCGTGATCTGACAGCCAATCTATCCTGCATCAAATTACATGACAACTCATCATAAAAGCTTTTGATAGTTCATATATACAGTATGTCTCTGTGCTGCTTGATATGTAGCAGCCACAAAGTTTAAATGTATTTCACACACTGATGTGATTTGTTCCGGCATATTTTCATTGAGGCATGTGATTAAAAACAGATACGTGTTTCGCATGTTAGATTTGTTATTCTCATGTTGATATCCGCTGGGACAGTTTGATCTCTCTCAGGGAGATTGTTTGAGTTTGAGTTCAAAAAGGTTTCAAAGAGTGTGTGGTGCTTTCATGTTTCTGTCACATCACCCGCCATAAATAAAAAAACAAACAGTATATCAAAGGTTTTATACCTGAAAAGATATCCAGCAGTAAAAAGAGACACCTGCTCTTTTTTCAGAGTGATTCAGAATACAGATTTTTTTTATTTATCACCAACTGGTTTTTGAAATGGTTCATCATTTAATCTATAAAATATTTTAGCAATTGCGAAAAAAAAGTCCATCATAATAAGTTCCCACAGGTCAAAGTTATATCTTCTACTTGTTTTGTGCAGGAAATCCTCACATTTGAGAAATTTGATTTCAGTAAATGAACCAAAATATGAATCGATTAGTTAGACTAAAAACTTTTTCTGATGGATGGACTACTACTACTACCAAATTTAAAAATACTGTGGTTATTTGATAAAGCAACTCCTTCTCAAGGTCCACTTATTAGCTTTTTCTAGAGCTTTCAGTCATGACGGTGTTCATCAGCAGATGGAGTTTGCTCTGTTGTCATGTAGATTAATCTGTTGATGTGAGCTCAGTGATAATGGTGGTAGCTAAAAGTAATATGGATGAAATCATAGAGTGACCGAAACCTAAATTAAATATCCCACACGTGTATTAAGGCATGCATAAATAATAAAAAATAATTCCAGAATATATGTTTATGGAAATATTTTTCATTTCACAAGTTTAACTGTGTATGCTGAATATTGGACCAGGATTGGCTTCCAAACAAATCATGCTTGTAGCCCCGCCTCTTTAAACCAGATTTTCACTGAGCAAAGACAAAATTTACACTTTCATCAATGAATGGGAAAACAGCATTATAGTGTCAGACTCTGTACATACATCATTCTACATAGTGAAGCTCAAACATTTAACTGGAGGAGCAAGAAGAAAAACACATCTTTGACTGGAGGGGGACTTTAAATGTTGCCTCTCATTCATGCTCACATTCACACACTGATGGCTGCCCCTACTAAACTCCATTCACTAATGAAAGCCCTGGTAAACTAGTGCGTGGATCTGGAATAGACATACTGTTTCCATGTTCAAGAATGAACTTTCATGCTTAATACTGATCTTATTCACATGTTGGCTTTGCTCTATATTTCAGGTTTGTACCACGAGCACCAGTGTAGCAGGTTATTAAAGCTCCTACACACTAAAAGTGTGATGCAGATCAGTGGCTGCCAAACCAGAGATGAAGGATTGCCAGAAAACCACAGGGGGGCACTTGACATGTTAGAAAGCAATTAATGCACAGATTCAGAGAACTTAAATGCCTTTCTGTCCATGATGCTTAATAAACAGTAGATACAACAGAACTGTACTGCTCTAATTTCTCCCCTTTTAGCAAATGTTCTCCCTCCAGCCCCCTGACATTTCACTGTCCCAAATTCCACTGAACCAGATCTCAACTTTGCTTCCTTAAGAATCTGGAATCCTGCTGTGAAAGAATGCAGTCTTCTCCAACACTCGTCTCTAACTTTTCTCTGCAGTCATCCATTTACATCATGTATCAAATTCTGCCAAGTGTGTCTCTTCTCATACATTGCGCTGTGGTTCAGTTCTGCCCTACAACAGTCTGGGGACAGTAGTGCGGTGCTGTGTCAGCCCTTATTTGGAAAAGCCTTACTTTGGATTTCTTAGAATTTTACTGGGTAGCCTGACTAAGCACTGTTGACTCTGCAGTTACTCTCAACTACAGTCACCGAGCCTGTGCTAATCTGGGAGCAGATATAGGTCAGCCAAAGGTGAAGCCAAATACAGTAGATACACTAGGTAGAGATCTCCACATGTAGTCTCTGACGGCATGGATTCAGTCTGACCATGCGCCACACAAAGTGGATCTACTGTACTGTGGCTGTAATCTATCCCTGGAACCTAATCAGAGCGGACTAAGTGAGACCATCTCAAGCAGTGACGTCAAACATTTGCTGTTTATCCTTTGCCAATGACAGATAGTTGAATGAAGGCAGCTAAAGGAAGCTACGCATTTAAAGTGCCACTGTGTGTAAAATTTGAAAATGTATGAAATTTGGTGCCTCACTAATTACTAAAAACAAACTATGTTAGACAGAAATGCACACACTATACACATAGACTGCTCCAGTTTTCACTGTAACAGTCTCATTTTCTATAATATAATTTGCTATAGTTTAATTATTGTAGGTCTTTTTTTTTCTTTTTTAAAAAGAATCTATGGTAACATTTAACTGAGAATTTGTTTGTTTCTCCATTTATTTGAAAATCATGTTTTAGGAGCCAGTTTGTTTTTCGGCAGTTTTATCATTTAAACACATCAGTTACTGCTTTTTTTTGAAAAGAAGTGAACTTCAGTACAGTGACAATGCTGGTTAGAAAGTGTACACTCTCCCAGTTTGTGGCTTCAGGAAATATCAACTTGTGCAGTGCAGGTTCCACCATAAAATTGGATTAACCTTGTTCCAAGGAATCTGTCCATATTTTGCTGCATGCTAATTTACAACAAATTACTGTTTTGTCAGCAGAGATACTCTGTGCAGAAACACAACCATAGGGAGTCAGTAAATTTGCACATAAATTGATTTGGAGTATTTCAGTGAAATGTATAAAGCATTTTTGTTTATGTAAACTTAATTTCGCATGGAACTTCACATCCTACATGTCATCACATCACCAATGTATTCCAAAGGGGCGGCTCATTCCTGAAATGTTTCTCCCGACTGTAATTAATCTCCCCAGGTGAGCAGGTGGCAGTGTTTCGGGGCCAAGATGGGAAGGCCTATGTGGTGGATGCCTACTGCCCTCACCTGGGTGCCAACCTGGCCGTGGGAGGACGGGTGTTGGGAAGCTGCATAGAGTGCCCATTCCATGGATGGCAGTTTCAGGGTAATGATGGCAAGTGTGTGAAGATCCCCTACGCAGAAAAAGGTATGTACTGAAGGTGGTGTCCAGACATTATTTATTCTACAAAAAATGTGACATGGAGAACTAAAAAATACTTGCAGTATTAACATATCTCAGTGTATAATTTTAACATAGTCAATCAACCATAACCAACCAACATTAATTTTATGCACTCTTCTGTTTCTAATAGAAAAAAGACTCAATGTTTAAGACTTAACTTTATTTCCAGTTTATGAAACTTATGACAGGAACTGACAAGATTTTGATATTTATCTTATTCTAAGAACCTTGTGTGGAAGCCCTGAGAGGCAAATGAGAAAAACAATTCTGGTGATTCCCTCTGATTGGTTGCCTTTGTTGGTTAGGTTTAAGTATGAGGAGTAAAATTGGTTAGGGTTAGATTAAGGGTTAGATTAAGATTACAGGTATTTTTCACCTGCCAAAACTTCCACCTGTGAAAACAGCTGAAACACCAGTAACTCAAAAATGATCCTGGCAAAAGTTTTTTCCTACCTGTTTCACAGATGAAAAGGAATTGGAAAGAATATTTTGGTAAAACCTTTTACTTTTTTTTTTTTTTTTACTTGTTCTTGAGTCATAAACGGAGGAGAGAAAAAATGTAAATCACTAGATTTTTTTTTCTTACTCGCCTATCAGGCTTTCCGTAGCCTCATCAGTAAAAACGCAAAGATTGTCCTGAGGGTGGTGCTACAGGACATTGTGTGACAGGTGTCTAATTTTAACATTTCAGCCTGAGAGATTGTGAATATTTACACATCTGGATGTATTTTGTACAAATTGGGACATTAGAGTGTGGCACCACAGGCAGCTGATGGAGCGCCTCTAATGGAAATGTTTGATCCTCTGGAGAGCGTGACTGTATTCAATTAATAAAATGACTTAACATTATGCTATTATGTTATTTTCTATGGTGTTAAGACCTTAAATTAACTGAAGTTTTCTTACCAAAAGTCAACAGACCAGCATTGTTAATTGGCCATATGTTAGAGAACAGTGGTGAAACTGAATGCCTACTGTTGTTATCATTATACATGTTAACTAAAGAGACTGAATGATTAAGATTCGGGTTTCATCTGTCATTCAGTGCCAGAGTTTGCCAAGGTGCGATGCTGGCCGAGCTGTGAGGTTAACGGCCAGATCCTAGTTTGGTTTCACTGTGATGGAAAAGATCCTGAATGGAAGATCCCAGAACAGGAGGAAATTACAAAGGGCGAGTGGGTCTACCGGGGCAGAACTGAACATTTCATCAATGCTCACATACAGGTAGGTATATAGGGATATGCATGTAGATGTGTAAACTACACAGCATGAACATATTTCAGTTTGTTTAAGAATAAAAAACAATTTGTTACATGTTTAAATTTTAATAATTGAGCAATGCAGTTTTTAAGTATGAAGAAACATTGTAGATCACTGTCTGCCCGGAGAGCATGTTAGTAAAATGATCAATAAATCCCCTCAATTATTTAATTTCAATTCTAAGAAAATTCACTTTCTGTAATTTCCATAAATTCAGTATCACACTCCCCAGGCAGAGAAGGTGCATTTGATACAAAACTTTTAACACAGTCACAAGAACACGGTGAACTCTCCTCTCCATAGGAAATACCTGAAAATGCAGCAGACATAGCTCACTTCATTCACCTGCACACACCGGGCATGGTCAGTGGAGTAGACCTGCGTTATATCAACAACAAAACCTGGAAATTTTTGCAACATGACTGGAAGGTAAGGGTTTTTCTAAGTTAAAACACGCTAAATGTACAATCCTCAAAGTTTCAAGGATACAAAATTGGTGCTTAATTTTCAAAAGTGTTAAACACTGTTTCAGGCCGAGCTCATTTTGATTTGAGATGGTACACTCAAAAAAGTGCTGGTTTGTTTCTGTAACTACATTGTTGGGGTACTGTGAACACACTGTTGGGTTATAAATGGTTCATTTGCAGCTGAGTAGCTGGCTGGGGTACTTTGACTCTGCTGGTTCATTCATTTTCCTGCTCTTTCATTGTCAAACTAATAACTGTATATAAAGACAGAAGCCAAAACATCTTGATCGCCCCCTGGTGGCTGGTTGCAGTATAGGTCATAAATCGCTCCCCCTCCACATTAGCAAATGGGACATGAGCCAAACTAAAAACTTAATCTACAAGTCAAATACATATTTCCCAAAGATGGTTTCTGTCATTTTAGGTAGTTCTTATCACGCTGATGTATGTTCAAGTGTTCATTTTTCTTGCAAATTTGGTTTTAATTAGTTATTTAATGCTACGTATAAAAATGCTTTGCTTTGTGTAATTCCACACTTGCTATCTTGAGTGTGTCTTGACATTGACAGTATGGCAAAATGCAGTTATTAAGTTAAAAAAAATTTTCATGCAAGAAAGCAAGCATTGTCAGAATGACACTATATGTATTGTGTGTGGGTGTGTTTATTAAAGGTTCAGTGGGAACCAGAGTTGGCGCCCAACCGGCATTGTTCTCAGATGTTGGTAAAACATTCATTAATCGTGTTTGGATTCCACTGGCCTCTGCTGGATGTTCATGTTGTGGTCAGACAGGTACAGTAAAGTTCAAAATAGGCATGCAAATTTGTACATGATTTCCTGTGATTGATTTATAAATGATATTGACAGCATAATCATTAATCTAATCAATAATTCCATTAAAATTAAAATGGATTTCAGCCACAGGTTTTTACATAACAATATCTACTGTTCCTCCACTGAGGAGCACAGAACTGTATTTCTTTAAATGGATGTAAAAAATTGAATTTAGATGAATTTTTAACATTAACATGGCTTCTGGCTGTTTTGAAGACACAACAGCTCTAAGGATGTGTCTTGGTGCTAACCTTTTTACTTGCATACATACAATACAGAGCCTTTTTATAAAACCAGCAGAAAAAATGCTGGTCTGATCCAAAGAACACCATATTCTTTGTATCTTGCCGCTATCACTGCAGTATCATACATTTGTTTGTGTTTCAGGTGGGCCCAGGAGTGGTGTTTCTGCTGTTTAACCACAGTTTCTTGGGCCGAGGTGTTATCATGCACTGTGTGACTCCAGTGGAGCCTCTGCTGCAGTGCGTCTCTCACACCATGTTTTATCAGTCTAACATCCCACCTCTGGTGCCCAAATTCATCCTCAAAGTAGAGAGAATTCAGGTGCAGTAAACACTTACCTTCTACTATCACCATGACATATCCCTCAATTGTCTGCATGTATTTCGAACTAATTCACTCAGTGGTGTTGGGATCCGTAACTGAAGGTATTTTATGGTGTGAATCAAACTGAACTTTGTGAGACCACATGGTCTTTTGTTCTGTGGATAGGGGA
>JBBPCS010005525.1:0-10436 GCA_037974645.1 Hollardia meadi
GGCTTCAGAGTAAAAGAGTGCAGGTAGTAGACTGGCCTGCCTGCAGTCCAGACCTGTCCCCCATTGAAAATGTGTGGCGCATTATGAAGCGCAAAATATGACAATGCAGACCTCAGACTGTTGAGCAACTGAAATCATATATCAAGCAAGAATGGGGCAGAATTCTACTTTCAAAACTTCAACAATTAGTGTCCTCTCTTCCCAAATACTTACTGAGTGTTGTTAAAAGTAAAGGTGATGTAACACAATGGTAAACAAGATCCTGTCCCAATTTTTCTGACAGGCATCCAATTCAGAATGAGCGGATTTTTTTTTTTTAAACAAAGTTTATCAGGTTGAACATTAAATATCTTGTTTTTGTACTGTATTAATTTACATTTAAGTTAAAAGGGGTTTACAAATCATTGCATTCTGTTGTTATTGACATTTTACATAATGTCCCAACTTTTTGGGAATTGGGGTTGTATGTTCCCCTGTCAACACACACTAACCCTCCTATTGTGTTCTGGATAGGATAACTTATCGCCATCGAATTCAACAAGTTTGTAACATTAAAATATAAAAATAAAAACAACTCCTGTATTGTTGCTTTTCCCTGTTGCTTGGTTTTGGCATTTATTTAAGTAGATAATCCAAAAGTAGCACAAAATTCTGGCATTTTCTACAGCGCAAAATGGTTAAAACGCCTCTGTAAGATAGCAATGGCAGACAGAGACGCATCTGCCTGAATGCGGCAACTACTGTATATATTTTGCCTGCAAGCTTCATGACAGTGCGACTGTAGCTACTGTGACTAGATAGCTCATCAAAAAAATAATAATGATAATCAAAAAAGAGGCTAGCCAGTGACATGTAGCATGACCAGCCACAAAAGCACACCAAGCTAGCTTTTAAAATGTAGCTAGCTTGCTTGATTACTTCAAGCTAGCCAGACAACTCAGCTGATAGCCAGACCATAGGTAGACCTATATAATATTATTACAGTTTGTTACAGGTAACATGATAGCTCACTCTATTTTATACTCCATATATCTCTGTTCTCTAAAAATTTAGGGTACGTAAGACAGTTTGCTATAACAATTAGTCAAACTTTACCAAAGTTGATTGCCATTAAATGATTTGGGACTGAAATTTTGCGGTTGTAAAAGCTGGTGTGACTCGCGCCAAAACCCTCTGGCCAGAAGGACAAAAAAGTGTGAAAAAACTCAGTGAGTGAGCATCTCCTCTCAGAACAGCTAATAGCAGTATGATCACACCACCTGTGTCTGTGCTGAGTCAGATCATACGTGACAGGTGACTGTGTTCAACCTGACTGGCAGACTTGGAGCTGACATATTCGGCCGTGAACATGCTCATATAGACAGCCGACAGTCAGTAAAATTATGCTGAAGGGGTTGATGATTGCTTTCAGTGCCTTTTCCCATATTAATGGCTGCCTAAAGTATAGCAAGAGACAGTGGGGGACCGGAATGGACATACTTGAGCTGTTTGAATGACAGCAGCAATTGACGGGATTTGAATTAGGATTTTAAGGACTTCTTTGATTGCAGTAGGAAGGTTACTCTGGAGGGAAAGGCAGCTGGAGCTGCTGCTAAATTATTTGTTTGTTGGGACAGCAGGATCTCGAGGAACAAGGAAATCTAAATGTCATGTTTGGTTGGTTGGTGCCTGTGTACATGCAGATAGCGACAGTGTTTAGAGCTGAAATCTATTAAGAAGTGTCCTTTATTTCTCAACATCCCCATCCTTGCCTTGAGACCATACAATTATACAAGTTTACACACATAAAGATGCCATCACTCAAACTAATGGCTCAAAACAAAGCTGTTAATTGCTGCCATAGTCCAACTGTGAGGCTGCAGCAGTGGCCAGCACAGGGCCTGAGCTCAGCTGGCTACTTTCACTGCCTACATGTTATTTGACACTGCTAAAACACATGCATAAACTCATGATTTTACTGGGGCGTAGCAAAATTTTACTAAGGCACATGCCCCTGTAAACAGGGTGTAATGACATCATAAAGTCATCACAGCCTGTAAACAAAATATCAACTGTGTTATCCCTTTTCCCTTTCATAACACCCTTTGTGTAGTTCCTCTTAGTACTGTTCACTGTTACGTAAATTTGTAGGAACATGGGGCCATTTCTTGGACTGCAAAAAGGCACATGAATGTCTGGGATAATGGCCTTGACTAAACAGGCTAATTGGAGTCAGGTAATCCAATCAGTGTGTTGACATTCAGATATAGGTTGCAGTTAGTTTCCTGGCTCTGCTGAAAAAACAAAAGTTTGGTTCGGAAGTGGGTTTGATGTAAAAGGCAAAGGTCCAGTGAGGTGAAACATGCCTCGAATAAAAGACTTCAGAGGATCGGAAAGGCTGTGCAGTAAAGATCAGCACAATATACTATATCTGAAGGGCTCTTGGTGAAATGGTCTATAGATTAATGAACTATGGATGAAAGATTATGAAATTAAAACTAACAAGATTGTTGTTGATGGACAGGAAGCCCTCGGGAAAGATTACAATTATAAATGCTGCGCGTCTACAGTTTTCTAAAGAACGTGTTTGAGGCTACTGGAACAAAATATTGTTAAAATATTGATTTAAATTAGGCAATGATAAAAGAAGGTGCAATGTTATGTTTGGAAGAAAAAGGAACACTGCATACTGACCTTCACCAGGTGGGAGGGCTGCATGGTTTGAAACATAATAACATAAACCACCCCTAATAAATGTTTTAGATTTTAATGAAAACACAACCTGCAAATTCTACACAATCCCATCTATTTAGAGAGAAATTATGAAAACAAACCAATCTGATTTAATGTCCTATATGCAGAAAGTTATCTGTGTGGCTACGACCAAATTTTGTAATTATTTTTGAAGCATTTAATTCAGAAGTCCCATTAGCAAAGGAAATAAACAGGCTTTCTCTGAGTTTTTTCCTTGCAATAAATGGGACCCACAGTATATCATTTTGCCCAACAAGATAAAAATACATGACAAAAATACAACCTGGCTATGCTGCCCAGTTGTGGAAAAAGTGCTTAAGATCAATGCAGACGATACAAGCACTTACATAAAGTCCAACAGCCCATATCATAGTGCAGCTTGTCATTGGAAACATTATCTTCTACTGATCAATATGACCAACGCTCAGGCTGCATTTCAGCACCATGGACAGCAACACACCAAAGCTACAGTATATCCTGTAGGCAAACACCCACTGCAGGTCCAAACCAGGGAATGAGGTTATTACAGTGAGAGCACTCTCTTAATACCTCTGTGTTCCAAACACACAATAAATAACTTCCCAGCAAAAGCTTTGACTGGTCAAATCATGACAGACAGGCTAAAGTAGCTAAAGGGTGCGACCATGATCAATATGTCTTCTTAAAGCCCCTGAAAACCTCAAATAAATTATTTATTTAAAACATGAAGTAGTTATGACTAAACAAGCAAGAATGGAAGTAAAAAAATAAATAAATAATAATTTAGGTATCATGTAGCACTCAAAACACTCAAACACTCAAAAATCAACTGTCATCAGATTTAGATTTGAATAAATCCTGATTGGTGCATGTGACATCCCATTCTTTATGACTAGTGAGAAGAAAAGAACTGAGATTGTTGTAACTTTGGCAGGAAATATTGTGGTCATTGAAGATGCCATTGAAATAAACAAATTGACAAAAAGGTTGACAAAGGAATGAGCATTCTCTATTCAACCCTTTTGGGTAAGTCATTTCTTCTTACATTTCTTATTTTCATCAAAGTTTTATTTATTTTCACTTCAGGAGATGTCCTAAATAAATTGTATATATATCTATTAAATAAATAATTCTACCTGTGCTACGCTGTATAGCCTAGTGGTCTGTGACACAATGGGAGCCAGGCACTTTAGATTTTTTTTTTTTTACTTAACATGAATTAATTAAACATAATAATAATATGTGAGTTTCATAAGCGCACGTCTTAAAGTTTAATGTTGTGTTTTTAATATCACTACTCTTAACTGATATTCCCCAATGAAAGCCGCAGCACTTCCCATTTGGGAGAAGTCTCCCTCCGCCGCATGTAGAGCCGACTGAAGGGAAGCAGAGCCTCAGTGAGTCTGCTGGCATTGAGTGAGGCTGCAGCGACTTCTTCCTTTCTTCATTTCGCACAGGCGTCTTCCCCCCCACCCGTGCTCTTCCGAACAAGTCACCTGGATTAAAAGCAAATATAAAAAAGAGGAAAGATAAGAAAAAGAAGAAAAAAAAGTCTTTTCCGACGTGCACTTAACCCGATGTGAAAAAGACGCGAGGGGAAACTCGAGCAGAATAAAACAGAAGAGAAATGGGAGCGTTCCGGGTGCTGCTGGGGAGTTTACATTACATGGGACTCTACATGCAACTTAGTGTCTCCACGAGGCAAGCTGGACACGGCGAGATAGAGAACCACATCTCTGGGAACGGTAGGTCTGAGAGCCGCTTTACATTCCTCTAATTAATTTCCTTGTTTATGAGCGGACACCAGGAGGGCTGTGGAGAGGATAGGCATAGGTGATGCCATCTGCTGACATGCAGAGGAGGGTTTAAACAAAGAGAGGAGCAGCGCGGTGGCTGAGAGGCTGATGTCTATATAATATTCCAACTCATGCAAATGTGTGTTTTCTCTGATTGTGAGCTCGTGGCTTCTTGCTGTCAGGCATTAAAGGAGAAAAAGAGTTTGGGTCTGTGCAGTGATTAAAGCAACCTGTCACCCAGTCAGTGCATGTCATTTCATCAGACCAACAAGGCTTGCACTGGTAGGCTGAATGCCCCCTCTTCTAATAAGTGTAAGAATTCTTTGATGTAATTGTCGTGACTGTCTGTGATGTATGGCGAGCCTGCCTTCATGACTGACAGGATTTTATTTTCTCCGAGAGCTGCAGCTCTTCACCTCGTCCTCCTCTCCCCCTGATCAGCGGGTGATTCATCCAGATGGAGCAGAGGTGATGTCAGCTGACAGATGGAAGTTAATATTCTCTTTTAGTGTGCCCATGAAATCGATACTGAACAGCCTTCCCTCTGGTCTGACTCCTTCTCTCTCTCATCAGGAGCTCCCCTAAATGGCCTCTAATGTTTACACTTTGTTTCGTCATACACACACACACACACACACACAGTTTGTCTCGGCTCTCTGGTTTGTCTCACCAACTTTGGCTTGGGCTGCCAATCTCTACGGGTGTCACGCTGTGCCGGCAGCACACTGTCCTTGTGTGGGGTGAAAAATAAAGTAAGGAGGAGCAACTTTTCCTGATTCAGTCAAGTCTAAATGTTTTATTTGGATCACAAATTTCAATTAGCCTCAAATGATTGAGTAGAATCAGTGTGCCCTGTTATCAGATGATTCCAACAGCTTAACCTTGCTCCCTCAACACCCACGATTCAGATTGCCTCCCACACACTGAGCCGCATGATGCAAAATTTGCATCTAAAACTAGACCTTAATTCCATCCGATCTCAAAGCATGGTTATAACACAGCTGAGAGCCCGTTTTCCCTTTAATTGTGACACTGATTTGTTAATCAAATCATCTCATCGGGTGTGATCGTGTCTGCACCCTCGGGAAGTTATGAACTGAAAATTGAGTGAGTTGAGCTGCGCATTTTGTAAGCAGGATTGAGTGAGTTGGATCGTCACCTACAGAGAAACGTCAGAAACACGCCAAAAAAAGGGAAAAATAAAAGGGAATAGTTCACTCAAAAATGAAAGATGAGAAGTCTAGTTAAGTTTGTACATTAACACAACGTTTCTGAAGCGTCAGCCAAACTGTGCTGCAGCACTCTCCTAAACAACTGAAGTAGCTGGGGACTTTTTTAAAAACATAAACAAACAATAAAAAAAACAACAACATATAATTGTTCCATACAGCTTGTCCAGCGTAATTCAAGTCTCCGGAAGTCCCAAGATCCCAGATTATTTACACCCTTTTAAAGCCAAAATCTTCACTGTAGGTGCTAAGCTGAAAGCGTTACACAGTGAAGACTTTGGCTTAAAAAAGGGTGTAAATAACGTCTTTTCAAATCAGTTTGGAATCTCAGGGCTTCTGGAGTCTCGGAATTACACCGGACGAGCTGTATGGAGCCATTTCATGTTTTTCTTGTTTTTTTAAAAACAAGCTCCCATCTCCTTCATTTGTTTAGAAATAATGCTGCAACGCTGTTTTGCTGTGAAGCTCCAGAAATGTTCTGTGGACGAACAGACCTCACCTGACTTTCCATTAGCATGGGGTTGAGTAGATAATGACCGAATTTTCATGTTTGGGTGAAATGTTCCTTTTAAAGGAGTAATTCAACATTTTTAGAATTATTTGCAGAGAGTTAGATAATACGATTGATACCACTCCCATATACAGTATTTCTGTTAAAGATGAAGCTGGGAGACTGTTAGCTTAGCTTAGCATTAAGACTGGAGGCAGGGGCTAAATGCCTGGCTCTCACCAAAGGTAAAAAAAAAAGTCTTCCTACCAGCCCCTTTAAAACTCATTAATTAACACGTTTTGTTCAATTTGTACAAAACAAATGTGGGAAAACAAGTTGCCGCTCTGATGATGACTATTTCTTGAGCTGTTCCCAGTTGATGTCCTGATCAAGATTTTTTGGCCCTGATCCCATCCGAGCCTCAAATATTTTGTCATCTGCTGCTAGAGTCTGATCTGATCTCCTTATATTTACCAAAATGCTGTATGAATATGTATCTGACACATTAAAATAATAGGTGTCGCCTGATTAATCTGGCACACATTATTTTTATTATGAGCTTCTGTATTTGCTCCAGATAGTAAAGGTCCTTGTTCAAGTTGTCAAGTCAAGTTAGAAGCTTAAATTATTGATGTGATATGAATAAAAGTTTAACTGGGAGAAAGAAGTTGACGTGGCACGATTAGCCAACAGATCAAGGCAATACATTAGTTATAGATTGGATTTTGATCAGCTTTATTTTAAACCAATCCAGTAAAAGAAAAGCCCAGTTCGGCCCTGATACTGATCCTTTTGGAATCAACTCCTGACATCAATAGCTCCCAGTATTTTTGCTAAGCTAAGCTAAACTAAACATCTCCAAACTCTAGCTCCTTTTTTTTATGGACAAATTTGAGTGACATTGATCCGACTCTTGGAAAGAAAGGGAACAAGCATATTTTCCAAAATGTCAATTTATTTAAGGCAAGTTTCTCTTCGCCTTCAACCACATTTCATCTTCAGTGGTGTCATGGAGATGGCTCAGTTGTCTTAATGTGACCTTACTATGGAACGTTTCTGGCCTTAGATAAATATCCTACTTAATCTTTCTCTGACCGTCCACTTACTCCTGGTCAATGAACATTGACTTCCTCGCAGTCTGTGCTGTGACCAGTTTTAGCCTGTTGTTTACAAAGCGCTGATATCTGTTTCCAGTGTTCATTCAGTCTACATAGTGGTCTTTATAGCTGCCACATGTGCTGTCACATATGACTCCAGTCTTTTTCTCTGGGAGGGTCCTGTCTTTAGGTTTTACCAGCATTTATGTTAATACTGAATGGTTTGTAAACACAAACACAGGCCTACGAAACAAATACATTGCCTTGCTTACAGTATCACAATGAATCATAACCCCTGTATCGTGATACACATCGTAGCGCCAGATTGTTGCACACAGCTCTAATCATCATTCATTCATTATCATACCATTTCACTTAACATGCCATCCATCAGATCTCTTGTCCCTGATGTCATGTTGAAGGATTTTTGCGTATGTAACTTTCAAATATTTTGTATTTATCCTTTTGTTGCATTAGGATCAATATGATTAATACCTAATGGCATTATCATATGGATTTACGTATCCATAACATAATGCATCAGAATCTGTTTTCATACTGAATAATGCGCTTGTGTGAACAGTACATGTGTGGCATTTTTATGGAAATGAGTGTGTGCAGATACACGTGTTTTTGCTTTGCCCTGAGGGCAGAGTGAAAGAAAAGAGGAAGGCGACAAGAGAATAAAAACTCTTGCAGATGCAAGTGCATTAACAGTTTCATGTACTTAAAATCCTAATTGAAATTTTAAGCGGCAGTGCAGTGTGATAATTAGTATTATTACATTCAGAACGCAGTGCATAATACTAAATAATACAATGCTAAGTCTAATAGGATCGCCAGATGAATTGTAGGTATAATGACTTGCAGGGTGGGAGTGATGAGAGCTACAGGAATGTAGATGAGAATAAAACCACTTCAACTCACTTTAACACCTTTATGTGTGCAGAATAAATTTGAGCATTTGTCTAAGACTAACATCCATAGTTATGAGGTGAATTCACTGCGCTGGCTACACCACACTGAGTATTAATAGCAAGAAGACCGAGATCGAGAAGCCTTCATTTGCTTTCCTGAGAATATAATGTACGTTTGCCTTGTATTGGTGGTTTCCGAGATCCATAGGGTTAATAAATTATCCTCCTTTTTTCTTGTGTGGCACTCCTCCAGCTGCAAAAGAGAAGAGAAGTATGGAAAAATAAACAGAGGTATGAGAACTGAAAGACAAACGGTTTGGATTTGCTCAATTTTCATAATGTTCCGGTCTACATCTGTCCAGGCTCTGCTTTAGTCATTGAATTAACTCCTAATTAGGGCATGGTTATCCAGCGAAACGATTATTCCAGCCAATCTATTGCCTTAATTAATCAGCAAACGGTAAATGAGCCGTTGGGCCACTAAGATGTAAAACTTTGCGAAGGAAAACGGATTGTAATGAGACAACAGAAGCATTGCAAACAGACATTTGGGGAACAGGTTTTTCTTCTCATTTTAGTCATCTATCACGTTCCATCACACCCCACACATTACTGTTTCTTCAGCGTCCATCTGAATCAAAACACATGTTCCACTTTAATGTAAGGTGGTAAAAATGTATCTTTGGCTCTACTACCTGAACTGAAGAAGATATCTGTGCCTGTGAGCCCTTACTCTGGGCCAATATTACTTTATATCTTCACCCTGTTTTGACCTCCATCACCAAAGAGACCAGCCCCATTCTGACTCCCATTATCAGGTTCCCAATCCAACAGGTGAATCATTTACCCTTCAGTGAAGACAGAATCCTTTATGGCTGCTGCTCCACCTTAAAAGGCTCCAGGCCTGGCTGCTCCTCTACACTGTGGCAGTTTTTGAAAAGGAATATACTGGATGAATGAATGAGTGAAAACCCAGGTCTGTTTTTTTTCGAAACCTCCTTTGCATCCCCTTCTTTGCCACCTTAAATGCTGTTCTGATGAGCGTGTTTTACACTACTGTTAAAGCTTTAACAGTAGCCAATGCAGTATCACTGGCAAACATTCAGCAGCAGCATGTGGAGTCTACTTGTTTCTTCTGCAGCATTACACACCAAATGTCCCCGTCTGCTCCTCGCCTCCCACTCTCTCAAAATTCAGTTCTGATGGAGGATTGACATGAGAGTGGGGTTCCATACATCATCACAGCAGTGAGTATAGAAAAACAACTCTCATGAAAAATCTCAAAATCTTCAAATTCAATTTATTGTTTCATTCCAAGTATACTCTTATGTAGATCAGCTCATATAGGCTCAGATCCAAGTGGCACTGAATAATTGCATCGCATTGGCTTTATTAAAAATAATTACATGATAATTAAATAATTACACGAACAGTTGCATCATCACATCGGAGAGATTATTGGTTAACAATTTACTGCTAGCCACCAGCAGCTGGCCTACCTGTGCACGTTAACGTAGCTGATACTAGCCATGACTTCAAGGAAAATGGAACAGGTTATTGCTCTTGGGCCTACTGCTAATCTGATAAATATAAAATCTCAAGTGCTTGCTTAAACTCTCACACTTGTTGAAGTGTTGAAGTAACATGTGAAGTAACATTACTTTAAAACATAGACGTCTTTCTTACAGTCTCTCACCAAGTTGCAAAATGCAAATGTGTTGATATATGTAATTAGTAGGCAATCACTCACAAGCATTTTCTGAGATTTTGTCAAATATTTAGTTGTTAAAGTCATTTATCAGTATTTTTCGTATTCTGTGGCAGGTCAATAGACACCCAATTGTATTCATTCCCAGATATTCATTCCCAGATGTGATGTAGCCTGAATTTGTTTCAAACTCAAGATTCTTGGAGCTTTATCACCCTCTCTCTGTCTGTCTTCTACTGTCAGTTAACACCATTGACTGTATATAAAGATGGACGACATGAGAGCTCCTCAAAAGTGAAGCCAAAGCATCTTGTTTGCCCCCTGGTGGCAGTATAGGTCATAAACTCCTCCCTCTCAATGATATCAGGTAGGACATGGGCAAAACTAAAAACTCAAAGTACACGTCAAATAGATTTTTTCCCAAAAATGGTTTCTGTAATTTTAGGTAGTTCTTATCACGCTGATGTATGTTCAAGTGTTCGTTTTT
>JBBPCS010005526.1:0-10435 GCA_037974645.1 Hollardia meadi
TGAGAGAAAATTAAAGATAAAGAGAGAGAGAGAGAGAGAGAGAGAGAGAGAGAGAGAGAGAGAGAGAGAGAGAGAGAGAGAGAGAAATTGAAGTTAGAGCGATTTCAAAAGAATGCAACAAAGTAATCAGAGAAGAAAAAAATTCAGACATGTTTTGTTACTCCTCTGAAGCCCTCAAGTCCCCGTTTCTATCTATGGTTTGTTTTGAAACAGAGAACAGATACTCTTGAAATGCAGAAGTGCAGATTTGGCACTGAATTGTCAAGCAAATCGAATGAAGCAGAGATCACTGTGCAGCACCCCCTGTGGCTTCAAAAGCAACAGAAAGACCACTGAGTATAACACTGACATGTTCCTATACAAACACTGACAGCGAAATAAAAAAGTCTCTGTTGTAGTTAGACTGTTGTTTTTTTTTTTCTGCTGAGAAGCTAGCTAGATATTATGTTTGTGGGCCAAGAGACCTCACTGGCTCCATGACAGGAGTTTTATCACACTGGTCCTTTGGCATGAGAGTCAGTAAGGCGTTTGGTCATGATCAGCTGATTTCATTTAACTACTACTATTATCGGGCAGATCTACCAAAGGCATATTCTTCTCAAAGGGGAGGTAGACAGTGAAGAGCAGACATATATTAGACATATGTGTGGACACAGATGATATTTTTAGCTGGAGAGCAAAAAAAAAGAGAATTTCACATTTAAAATGTGGTCTCTTGCAACATTTAATTCTATTTACACATTTTGAACCAAGCCAGTTAAGCCTCAGTCCTTATTTCCCATGGACCCAGCCATCAATGAATAGAGCTATTAATGTTAAGTATAAATGGCTCTATTCATGTTGCTACAGTTCATGTTGCAGCGCATTTAGCATGACAATAAACAATTGTAATTTAATTAAGCAGCTGAAAAGATAAAGCTAGACATGGATAATGCTAAAATTGATCAAACTATGACTCGATATCTGAGCTAGTTTGATCAAAGCAATGTTTCAGCATTTTTGATGATCTGGTGTAGTAAACTGGAGTGATTTCAACAACAAAAAATGTCTCTTTACTGAAGAATTATTCTCCATTTTTAAAGTAACACAATGTCATTGTCTCAATGTTTTATATACTGTATGTATGACACCGAACAAGACTGAACAGCCATGGTAACAGCTCTGTTAGGCTCAACATAGAGCTAAATGTAACATTAGCATGCTAACATGCTCATGATGACAATACTGACATAGTGATCTTTAATACAGCAGGTATAGTTTTTACCACAGTCGTCATCTTAGTTAAGTGTGTTACCATGCTGACATTTACTTATTAGCTCTGAAAACAAAGTATAGCTGAGGATCATGAATATCAGTTTTGTTGGTATTTGGTCATAAACCAAAGTAGAAAACGGAAAAAATGTTGACATAGATGAAAAGATAAAGGGTCAACAAATTCCTTCGTGGGTTATGACTGTGGGTACAAAATGTCATGGCAAACCATCCAATAAGGTAGTTGAGATATTTTACTCAAAGCCAAACCTCAATCTAAGGGTGGTAATTGACAAAAAGTTAATGAAGAAAGACCACCACTTCACCCAGCTAGGACTTTGCTACGGTGCTGGAAAATATGATGAATCCAAATGGAAGCAGAGATTTCCGCAGACTTAGTTCTATGCAGTTCTTCACTTTAGACAAATAGACAAAAAGTTAAAACAATTAGGATTCACTGTCTATGAATTATGTATGTCTATAAAAAACTTTTTATGGCAACTGAAGTTGTTGAGATAGTTCAGTCTGGACCGAAGTGGCAGACAGTCACACTGCCATCCCTGCCACAAAGCTAGTGTAGGCCCGATGAGCAACACCCCAACCCTTATTAACTCCACTGTACACGGCACTAAGTTTATTTGCTCATCAATATCATCATATGTTACATTGTTAATAGACAAATTTGTGATTGCGGAACACAGATGCTCAGTCTCATTCCTTACTGCATTCACACAGAAACTCAAAACCCTTCAGTCCAAGTGTTTTGTTGTGTATGCTTGGGGTGTCTCAATGATGCTGACCTGGATATGAATATAAATAAACACAGAAACTCAACAGGGGATCTTTCATTGCCTCTAGCAATACAACATGGCTGACACTGTATATATACAGATGGATCCCAATTAATCTAACACCTACTTATAATTTCTGTGTATTCCTACGCTAACCATGCCATTGTGAGACTGAACGGGGACATGGTAGACATCCATGTGACATAAACATTCTTTTTATTACGTAACATAATAGGGTGTCTTGGTTAGATAACCCAACAGCTGGAAACCATGAGGCATCGCCATCCACAAGACTGGTGACAGAAGTATAGCGTATAGTGTAGCTACAAAAAGTAAGGCCGTACTAAGTAATTAATAAAAGCATTTCTGATGCACCCAGGGGAAACCATGTCACATCTTATGAGTAAAACACTAATTTAAAAGAAAATGCTTTTTATCAGGTGCATTGTGATGTAATTATGTACTTTCACACACAGTATTTTTGTGTCACACTCAGTTCTACCTTCTCTAGCTCTATGCCAAGCCCTAATGGTAGCATCCCTCACACCCCAAACTCACAGCCCACCTATAATTGCTCCTCCAGAGTTCATTGTGTGTGTGACATGCCGCTCAAGCTTTACCACAACCCTTGTAAGGGTCTCAAAAGCATTTAGCACTGAAGCGCTACTTTACTGCCCCCCAACTGACATAGAGACACATAGTGGTACAAAGACACCTCATGGTGGCAATATTTAACATAGCGATGTTCGTTTTTTCACCCCCCCCCCCCCCACAGCGTCACCTGCTAACATTACCCTCCCTGCCCAGGCCCAACTTACTGTCCAACCATCAGGAGTCTACACACTCAGTGTATGTCTGGTGGTGGTGTACACACTCACACTTGACGTTAGAGCAAGACTGAAGGAACGAAAGGAAGTAAAGAGCGTTTTCCTGCGAGATACTGGGATTGTTTTGGAGTATATTTTATGTTTTCTCTGACAACATGGAGTACTGCTTTTTGAATGGATTCCTAGTGGTTTTGTTGATACAACACTGCACCTCTGAAGGTAGGGTGGCATTATGCAAATAGGTTTGATTGCCTACATGATGATATATATATTGTTTGAAATAGCCTTGCATCTACATGTGATGTGCATATAACTATGCTCCTTCTGTTTTTGTTTTTTTGAGTCAATTGCTAAAATTGTGAATTAATGTATGACTGAATGAAGTAGCAAAGAAACACATAAGAATGAATTAATGCATTATTGCATAATCAGTCAATCAATCAATCAATCACTCAATCAATGGTAAGAATACAGAACGTTTCTCTATTTCTCATTAAGTGATTTGCAGTATGATGTCATGTTATTGTAATCAAACATATAACCACAATCCTTGGATGTGTTCCTTAAGTGATCAACATTCCTTCAACCTCAGTGTCAATAATATAACATAACACTATTGATCATATATTTCAGATTTGTTTAGTGTTTGCAGCCTCGACAAAACAACAAAACATATTTGATGCTATCTCTTTAGGTCTGTCTACCTCCATCCAATCCTCCACAGTGGTCACCCTCCAAGATGGCCAGGCCTTACCCCAGGAAGCAGAGCTCCCCTCTGCAGAGGTGGTACCTGTGGTGGCCCCCCCTAGCCTGCAGGAGGTGCAGCAGGCTATGCAGGAGGCCTCGGAGCAGGTGGAGGGTCGTGGGGCAGAGGAAGTGCTGAAGGAGCTGCTGGAGAGGGTGGTGGAGGCAGCTCTGGGGCAGGTGGAAGGAGGAGGTGAAGCGAAAGCAGATGAGGCAGGAGAGCAGGGAACGCAGGGAGATGAAAAAGGAGAGACTGAAAGTGACACAGAGGCAGTGGAGGAAGAGGCCAAGGGTAAAGATATGGCTGACAAGGGGAGAGATACTGATGTTGAAGAGGAACACGAGGTAGGAGATGTGAATGCATATGAAGATGTAGCTGAAGCGGAGAAAGGAGTTGTTGAAGGGAAAGTTGAGACTGCAGCTGGACCTGTGGAGGAGACCACCGCAGATGTAGAAACGGGAGGCAGAGAAGCAGAGGAAGTGGAGGTTATCGATGAGTCTCTAGACACCAAAGTCATTCATGAGGTTGTAGAGGAAACTTTAGTTGCCTTAGAAGAGATGGGAGGGTATGCAACAGTAGAGGAGGCAGGGGTGGATGACAACAAGAGGCAGCTTGAGTTGTTGGAAGGGAAAGGAGTAGCTGAACCAAACGCACAGGAGGAAGAGGAAACTCCAGCTGACGTAGAGGTAGCAGTAGGCTCAGAGTCAGAGCTGGAGACTGGGCTAGAGTCTGATGCTAGCCTGGCGGTGGAAGAAAAGGAAGGGGAGGTGATGGTACCACCTTCTGATAATTATGAAATGGAGACCACGCAAACTGTGGTAGGAGAGCCGGTAGAGCAGGAGGAAGAGGTAAACATAGTAAAGGATGGCGAGGGACTAGAGGTAGAGGATGAGCAAGGCCATTTGGTGGTAGAGGGGGGAGCTGCTGAAGAGGTACAAGCAGCAACGGCAGAAACAGAAGGGAGTGAAAGACATGTAATCAAGGAGGAATCAGTGGCGTTGGTAAATGAGGGGTTGGGTGACCAACAAGCAGGAGAAGAAGAGCAGATTGCTTTGGAGACCTCACATGGCAGTAAAAAAGAGGATCAAGGTGAGAAATGGTTCATATCGCAAAAGTGTTGCAAAAATGTTGGGAATGTGCGATGGAATTGACAGCTGGCACAAAAAAAAAAATCAGCTTCAGTATGATATTTTGAAAATGGAAGCACTGTCCAATTTGAACTTACAAACAATATATGGAACGTTCAAAATCCCAAACAAATCCCAACCTTCTCGTTGACTTACGTCCCATTTTATTAATTATTTTTATTCTTTGGCTGTGCCATTCACTTTACTTTCAGCACATCCTTGTCTTTTAACCATCTGAAATGTTGAATATGTAAAACTTGTTCATAATGTGGGTCACAAAAACCTAAACCTGAAATGGTATTTATCTTTAAACATCCAGTTACACTGGACTCAGCAGCTTTGGTTTAGCTTGCATTGTTTGCATCTTAACCTACTTTAAGTGAGCAAAGCTCTTAAATTAGATTTTAAGCCCCTTTAATACACTTTACAATGATATTGTTTACCAGCCCAGGTCCTGAAAGAGTAAAACATTCAACACTGGCTGCTCTGGCTTTAGCTGTGCAGTGTGGTTGGAAAATGAGCAAAGTTTTGAAATGGTTCCACGAGCTTTTGGTAGAAAGAACTTGAGGAAATGTTTATTGGTAATATTGACATGAATATTTATTATCAGTCAAAACTTCTAAAATTCCCTTGCAGCCCATTGATTATTTTAACACATGCAAAGACCAATATGTCAAATACGCATTCTGCACAGTAAAGATACTGTGATACCACAAGTTAGCTTACAAATGCATACAAATCATGACCCACCTGCTACTCTCAGCTGCAGCACATCTATGTATTATTCTACATTCCATAGGTCCACTCGACAAACCCTAAACCTTGGCCTCTTTGCTTCATTTTCATATGTGTGTCACATACCAAACCCCTCTTCTAGAAGTGCTGGTGATCTCTGCCCCAGGGCCTGAAGATGGTGCTGACGCCTCCATAGAGCAGAGCCCTGAGAACCAGGCTCCCACTACAAGCCCATCCTTAAGCGGGGTAGAGGCCGAAGAAAATACCCTTGGTGAGAAATCCAATGATGGCAACAAGATCATCATCACCCCTACTGATGACCTTTTGCCACATGACCCTGTTGCGGCCCAACCTACACTGGATAATTTTGTGAAGGATGTTCTAGCTGAGCACCCTCAAGCAATAGGGGATGACCCAGGGGAGGCCAGGGAGCTGGTGGAAGATACAGCTGGGAGCACAGGTAAAATAGAAAATATATCAAAATATTAATACAATATATAGCAATTCACTCTTTGGGCCCATTTGCTCTTTTGACTTTGTGCAAATTCTTTCTTAATGTCCCATTAGAGTAAAAGTTTCAGAACTGCGTATCAGACTATAAATGGGTTTTGGTTATATATCACAGCAGATTTTCTGCAGCTTAAAAGTTGGGTAGAATAAAGAAGACAATTCTGCCAACAAAATATGCAGATAGCCAAGTTAATGTTGTTCCATTTGAATAAGCAGTGGAACTACACACTCTGGTGGGGAAGACCAGAAAGTTGGGATCATCACATCACAATATAATAGCTCTGCTTTCTGCTCTCTTTTCTGTATTTATACTCTTTCTATGACCCTATGCGACACATTAATGTCCCTTTAAGCCAGCGTAGTTTAAAACAGCTGGATGGCAGATTGTAGAAAAGGTTATTTGCTTTTTTTCTGGAAAAGTAGAGGGACAGTTGATTTAGTTGTTGCAAAGCGCAGTGTGTCAGATTTCTTGTTGTTGATGTGTAAATTACTGTATGTTCACCTCTAAATCCAATGCCTTGCTCCTCTTTTTCTCTTTCTGCCTTAATGTATCTGTTCAGAGACAAGTGAGCTGGGCCTGGAGGCATGGAAGATTGGGGCTATTTCTGCTGCAGTCTTCCTGGTTTTGGAGACCGTTGCGATCCTAATTTATATCGTCAAATGTCGTGACAAAAACAGGTAGTTAACATTGGCTTCTCTGAACCTAATATTCAGGAACAGTCATTCAAAAGGTTTATCTTATAGTACACAAATTCATGGTAGACTGAAAGTACAGTCCAGATGTCCTTTACTTACTCCACATCTAGCCAATATTATTTCCTGGAGCCTGCCATCTATTGATATAATTTTGGAAGGCTGAGCTACATGGTACTTCCAAGAGACTTCCATTACAACCCTAATCTTACATACTGTGTTTTTCTCTGGCTCAGTCTTTAGAAAAGAGACTCCTTTCCCCTTATTATTTTTTATGAATGGGAATTTATACCTAGTTTGCATTCACCCTCGCACCAACCGTATCCCAGTGCTTCTTCTCTCATAGCCGAAATAAGCCATCTGATTGCTTACAGTACCAACAGTGCTAGGATCATAGATGGGACTTACAGCAGTGCTGGTACATGATTGCTTTTGATGTTGCCCAAGCTGCAGCTAACATTTTCACTCTGATAGATGATGACATGAAGAGACTGTGCTCAGTATTGGTTGAGTATTTCTCTCACATAAAAAGAGAATGGTCTTTCAGTAATATGTTATATTGTTATATGTTGGAATATTTTTCCACATGGCCCAATGCAATATGTAGTTCATTTGTAGAAGGGCAACAGTCAGCAACAACAGTAATAGCTGAGATTTTATGTGTGTGTTTGTGTGTATGCAGTACCCTGGCTGAACAGCGGGCATGTGAGGAAGGGTGTGTTGAACCAGAGGCAACTACGGGAGGTGACTGCAGTGACGACACACTCCTTGCGGGCAATGGGGACACTCAACAGTATGTTCACATATAAAAAACATGGATAACTATATTCATAGATTCACAAATAGATGGATTATAAATGAAAGGAAAACCAGGTCTTTCGGGCCACCACCAGTGCTCCTTGTCATGTCTTTGGAGCTCTCCAACAGGGATGAACATTGTCACCCCTGGTGTTGTGTATCGAAAAACTCGCTTTTTTTTCTTTTTACAGGTGCTAACTTTAAAAATTTAAACTTACAGTAGAAATTAGACAAAACATCCACATACTGTATTGGTGGCTCCCAATAAATTCAACAAAGAAAAGACAAAGATCTCATGGTCAGCATTCAAGAGCCCATAACGCAGGTCTTCCATTTCAGTGTTTCTTTTCAAGGTTGACATGATCCTCTCTGCTATGCTCTTCCTTTCTCTCTCCCACATTCCCTCCTAGATTTTCTGCTACCGCCAAACTGACTTCTACAGTATCAGTCCCCTTGTCCCTAACACTAGCCAGCTGTCACACTTGTCTATTGTCATCCAACTAAATGTGGTGCACTGACCTGAAAACCAGTTGTGTGCTTCTCAGCTGATTCCCCCCCGGCTGTTTGGTAAGCTATGCACTCAGGAGGCTGCTCACTGGGTCACATGAGAGTGTGGGTCCCGTGAACCAAAGTATTACTTGGTAATACCACTATTTTTCCTAATCAGACTAGCAGTTTTGGATCAATAATAAGCCAAAGATGTGTGCGCGCCTTGGGAGTGACTGTGTGAAAGTATAGCGCGGGGATATGTGTAAAACATGGGAAAAAAACAAAACAAGTTAGGGTCTGTGTATAATGTGCACACTTGAGAGTTGCATGTATGTGGTGCTTTGAGTGTATGTCTGTTGCTTGTGTGAGTGTTCAGAACATAAAGAGAAATCTGGTGTGTGCATAGCACAGACAATAACAAAGCAACACTGAATTATTAAATAGTCGACAGAGTCATCTTGAAATGTGTTCTTGTTTAGGGATTTTAGAGCAGCAGTGGCAATCCAGTTGTCACTGGAAGAGGGAATCACTAAAAAAAAACCCTGCTGCCAACAAACACCAGAACTGACTTTTAGAAGATTATCTAAAAGTCACTTTTTTTTAGCGGCGTTCATCTCAACGATTGAGGCACCAAGTGCTACTCCTTATACAGACATGGATGCCAGAAGCCGCAGTGCAAAGCAAGCAAATAAGTGTAGATAAACTGTGGAATCCACGAGAAATGCTGTACAGAGATCATGTAATTTTGGAGCCTAAAACGTCCTTCTATAGCTTGATGTTTTTCTAACCCCTAATCCTAACCTTTTTCTAATTTTTGCATTCCAGAAATTAAGGCGGAATTTTTACAGCAGGTAAATGGCTGTATCAGAAATTAGTATTTTAACATAGGGTACTCAGAATTATATTAAACTGGGTATAGAATATTTGCAAGGCCACAATGGTCACAATGCAATCATAAGGAAGGACTGCAACTGACACTGCTCTACAATCCTGAGGCAGACCTGCTGAACTGTATTCCAGCAGCTGTTGAACAGGCTTTCCTTTATTTCTCTTCTATTGGAACGTAGCATCATACATCATGCACGTAGCCTGTAAGGAAAGCAGGGTAGGCAGGGCCAGAGTGGGAGCAAAGCAAGACTTATAAATGAAAATAAAGAAAACTGGGATCCACAAGTTCATTTAGCACAAAAAAGTCCCCGAAAATACGTTATTATATAAAATGCTTACACAACAAAACAGCCCCAACCTGACCCAGAAAACTTGGGGAACCATCATGTTCAGGCAGGTAGCAGAATTCTATTGTACACCATTACAGAAGAGGAAGTATTGACTGATGTATTGTGGGTGAGACTAAGACCTTCAGCATACAAGCTTTATACATCTGGATTGACACTTAGATGGCAGTTTATACCCTTAAGGGTAAATCAACTAGGGCACGTTACTTAAAACCTATGCAGCACTTTTTGAAATTCTTTCATCCTGGACACTGTCACCTGCAATCAGTCAATAATGTCAAGCGATCTATTTATATGTGGGTGTGTGTCATTACCTCCCAGCATATCTCCATATTCTCCATCTGGTGTGGAAGTCGTTAAATAAACAGAACTTGCAGTGAAAATATTCACATTTGCTTGCAGCACCATATTCATCAGCACTTCGAAAGCCATTGTGAACACATCAAATTAAGTTGTGTACGAATTTTACCGGTGCCCCATCAAAATCACCCCGTCTTTGCTTTTTAATGTAAAATATAGCAGATTATTATCCCCATTTGTATCAAATAGCTTATATTGCATGCATGCTGACAGTGATTATTGCTGCCATCAAAAAGCTCTGCCTTTTCCTTTCTGCAATTTATCCATTACAACTGTTAAATGGCTGCCAACTGCCCTCCTGTCATCTCTACCAGGATAGCAGCACTTGACCCATCTGATGTGGCTTCAACCTTGGCCAAAAACAAAGAGCAGCTCGAAGGGGAGCATGCGATAGCCATGTCTGACCTCCCACCCAGCTCCACAGAGGAGTCGGCCAACACTGGACCGGGACCAGACTCCTCACAAGACCTTAGGACTTCCATTCTCTAGGGGGGGTCCAACTGTTGTTTTCTGTTCCTACTGTATCTAAATAAAACCCCAAAAAGCCACTCTTCGTCCCTGTACCCAATCCTAATTTACCCAAATGACTTACCCTAAACTCTAGAACCCTTACCAACCCCACACAGATTCTGACTGTAATAACTACTGTATATGTAACACATTTGTATTTGGTGTTTATGGCTGTGTGTGTGTCATTGTGAGTGTAAGTTGAAAGAAAGAGACATTATAACACATTTGGCACATGTGAATATGTGGAAGTAGGAGTGTGCATAGGTCAGCACACTTGTGAATGAGCGAACAGGAAGAGTGTGTGTGTGTGTGTGTGTGTGTGTGTGTGTGTGTGTGTGTGTGTGTGTGTGTGTGTGTGTGTGTG
>JBBPCS010005528.1:0-10434 GCA_037974645.1 Hollardia meadi
GGATCATTCTTGGTGGAGGACTCACTTTTACTGTCTTTACATGTAGCAGCTCTTGGTTTCTTAATCACAAATTTGTCAATTCTCACCGGCCCACCATTTTTTTCAGCAGTGTTGTTTTGAGTGGTTGTCGGAGTTGCAGCATTGTGGTCGAATTGTATCCTTGTACTGCATTCAGTTAGAAGTTGCCTTTATTCACAACACTTGACATTAGTGTTATGAGATGAGTCTGGATTTGAGGTTCGAAACGTTCACTATACATTTTTAAGGACATTGCATTGTTTATTCCACATGTCTAAATGTACACAACCTATAACAGTGTCATTGCTTCAACTAGTAAATCAGGAATTTCTTGCACAAGGTATGAACAAGGAGTAGCTCCGGCTTCTACCCCTAAAAGAAAAACTTGACGACTCCACGACGCAGATTCACTGTAAACATTGAGGGAGTGGGGTCAAGTCAGAAGTCAGAAAGTATTGAGAGACGGACTAACATATTGTTGGTTTTGTTGTTTTCAGGTGATAAATGTAGAAAAAAACCCCACCACCCACATCGTTTAAAGTCGTGTTTGCTTAATCTGCCAACTTCTAAATGAAACAGCAAAAGATCATTCGCTGTGTAACCTGCAGCTTTGTGGAATGACATAATGTCATTAAGAGCAGCCTTCATCTGGAATCATTCATTTTGATCCTCCCCCTCTGTCCCACAACTCTGGGATCCAAATTAAATGTAATCCTTGGTCCTTGCAAACAGGAGCTTACACAACATCAGGACGACAGTTTTGGATCGAATTTATGCTTCCAGAACAGAAGGCTGATTTAATTACCTTACTCAACATGCATTCAGTCTGACTTTGAGCAAAATAAACAATTCCTCCCACTGAGCTTTCACAATCAGATTCTGATATTCCAACTGAAAACAACAGCTAAATGTCTACAAATAAAAAAGATACATTCATCTGTCATTTCGAAGTGATGCCACTGGCAGAAGACAGATATCTGATGAAAGACAGCTTATGACTTTAGATTAGATTTGGGCTCTGATCTGGTGTGTCCAATTGAAGACAAGTGTTAGCACAGCCTTAGTCATTAGCTGCTTCGTCTGCACGGAGCTTCTTCTCCATGTGTTAAAGAAGTGTGGGTTCATTTGCTAAAGTCAGCAACTGCCAAAGTACATTTGTCACGACTTGTGCCAGGAACACGAGGAAAAGGGGTTTTGGACCCAATCGCAGACATTGCAGGCATGGCAGGTTCAGCAAAGGTATATTTATTACAACTCGAGGACAGCACACAACGTAACATACAATGACGAACTGGCGACGACAGAGGGAAGAACACCAACTAAATATACAAGGATGACTAACCAGACACAGGTGAAACAAATCAGGGTGGAGCAGACTAACTAGACACAGGTAAAACCAACCGGGGTGGGGCAGACAATCACAGAGGGAAAGGAACACAAAACGCAACAGGAAACAAACCAGAACTCACATAAGACACACATAGGAAATAACAAATATAAACCATAAAGTCAACCATAGAAAAAAAAACACAGGAAAATAACACAGAAAACCGAAACCCTTACAACATTTGCCACCAGTAGCAAAATCCATGCAGATATTATGTTTCTACCTCTTCCATAATCCCATTACTTTCATTTTGTGTTGATTACTGATTGACTATTAATCTAGAGAGACAGAATGATCCCTGTAATCCTCCATTTTATTTTTTTTACACCCAATTTGTTTTTTTCAGTATCTGCTGCATGTTTCAGTTCTTTTCCAAGTCAGATTACAGCTACTTCATTACTTGTGAAGTCTCCAGTAATCTTGTATTCTGTATAAACAAATTCATGGCACTTACCATGTCCACCTCTGATATGCTGTCCAAGCTCTCCACCTGAACATCCACTCCCACGGGGACAGCAGGACCTGCCGATAAATATCAATCAGATCAAATTTGCATTCATGTTTTTCACAGAGAAACAAATGCACTTTACATATTGAGTATTTCAGGTCCATTGACCCTCTCAATTTGTTTTCAAGTCACGTGATAGTGCAGATGCCAAAGTACAGTATGAAATGCAGGACTTGTTTGACTGGAGAAATTCTGATATGACTTTGGTACTGGGTTGTTTTGGTAAATACTGTAATTACTTGCTAAGTATTGAGTACCAATACTTAGGCCTAAGGCGAACAGCCACAAGTTCACCTGGGGCAGCGGAAAATTGAGGAAAATGTTTCAACACACAAATGTGCGCCTATAGTTGAGGTTTTATGACTCCATGAATGTGTGGAGACAAGAGGGGAAAAAAGAGAGTGGAGGAACATAACCGGAAAGAATCCTGGTCTGTTCTTAGATCAGAGTCTGAGCTGACTCTCTCTTTCTCACACACACACACACACACACCTGTTACAGACTACCTGCTAAATGATATTCCCTCTCTTTTAGCTCTGTTTTTGGTCTCTACCTACTCCTGAAGGAAATATCTGGCTCTGTAGCTGCTAACTGCTCCACTATGCTCACCTGCTACTCTCTAACTGTGTCTGTTTGCTGCTGAGCAGGTAGTGTATGGTGGGTTTTATCTAAACTTTTTCACTGAAAACAGCTGCCTGCTCTGGCTGGGAAGAACACTATGAGAGCCCTAAGAATGAAGCGCAGAAGTAAAGTTGTGGGCCGGACAGCTAAATAATGAGCTGAAACTCAGTATAAAGCAGAGGGCAACTGCAGATTCAGCTGATTATTCTCTGTAGGTTCATCACTACAGGTAACCCCTTTCACATTGTATACCACTTTGTTATCATGAAAATATTGGTTATAGCCTTAACGTTTGTACCGAAAAAGGAAGGAAAGGAGCCAGCTGAGGTGGTTCGAGCATCTGATTATGATGCCTCCTGGACGCCTCCCTCTGGAGGTTTTCCGGGCACATCGAACTGGGAGGAGACCCCGGGTCAGACCCAGAACTCAGTGGATTATATATCTCATCTGGCCTGGGAACTTCTCAGGATCCCACAGGAGGAGCTGGAAATTGATGCCAGTGAGAGGGATGTCTGGAATACCCTGCCTGCCACCGCGACCTGACCCCGGATAAATGAATGGATGGAAGTTTGTAACATTTCTTTAAAACACTTTTTGGCACCTTTCATACTATCATACATATTTCAGCCCGTTCTCATGCCCATCTTGTCAGATATCGACGTTTTTTCACAGCCCTTCGCGTCCCATCCAGACTCACAAGGTGCCCTTTGGCGTCAGTATCAGACGACTTGAGCAGATGACATAGCGCAACGTACTGTACTTTCCAAAGCACGAAAACGCCAAGAGGGATGAAGGTTGGGGTTGAGTGGAGGATCACACACACGACTTTCACCCAGGAGACCGGAGTTTACATCCCATGTGAAACCAAGCTTCACCAGTCATTTCCTGAAGCTAAACAAGTAGGTTTTGTGCCTAAACTTAACCAAATTAACGTAGACCTTGCATGTCTGGATATGATGCAAAGGGCACATGACAAAACGTCGGCATGTGACAAGCTGGGATGAGAATGGATTGGATATTTTTATGTTGATGAAAAATATAACCAAAAAAACAGACATGCAAAGACGTCAGAAATATGGCAGTTGTATGTGTGTTCTGATGCAGTCACTGTCATAATCTGTATCCCTGTCATCAGCTCATCTTGAGACACACAATCCTTAAACAACAAGATGGGGTATCCTGCTAAGCTATGATGAATATTTCCCATCATTCCATGAGAACTTAGATTAAACAGAACACAATATGCTCATAGTTGTTGATACATTCTGTTCAGCTGACTGAGAGGATTAGATTTAAGACCAGTTTGGGATTTCCAGTGATACAGAATCCTCACAGCCTTATAATTAGTAGCAAAACAAATTTACACACCCTTCTGCCATGTGTGTATCAAAGTCACATGCTGTAGTATTAATTAATTAATTAATCTGAGCAGCAGTAAGGGTGCCAGCCTTACATAACTAGTGGCACAGCCAAAGCTGCTACCTGGAAAAGAGGATATTAACTCCTGCCCAGTTCCAGCTGTCAGCAGAGTGTCCTCCCTGCTCTTCCTCACACCATATGCCACACATCATGTGCCAGACTCCACAGTGCCTGAGCTTCTGCTGACATGTTGCCTCAGTGGAGGTAACACCAGCCTGCTGAGAAAAAAAACAAAACTGGACTGGCGGGAGCAGGATGATTTTGCACTGTCCTCTCTGCAGGTTACAGGAGGCCACAGACAAAACTCAGCAGTAATAAAAAAAACTTAGCTGTGTATATTCCCTTTAATTCTAGGGTATGACAGCCTGTTTTCTGTGCATCAGCGTTCCAAATGTTGGCCACAGACGGAGGATGGAAAAGTGAGGTTTGTGTGTGTTCAGGCGGGACAATCGGGCGCAGACGAAATGTCCTGCATGTGGTTTTGCCAGAAGATTTCCTTTTGCTATTTTAAGCTGCAGCATCAGCAAATTATTCCACGTCACTGATTATCAGATGAGACCCATGAATGCGTCATAGTCATGCTCCGCTTCATAATTCCTTTTGGCCCTTGTAGCCCTCAGAAGTACTTCCGTGTGGGCTGTTTTCAAATGGAGCATGAAGCAACAGAGCGCCAGCCAGTGTTTTCCCCCCGACCTTACAGTCCCACAAACATGAACACCACAACACTGAGTATCAACATCACAGAGGAGCAAACACTGCAAGTTAAAAATGCAAAACAGCCTGTTGGGCACAAGCAGCTTATTGATAGTTTCACACTCCTGCTTTCCTGAAAGCGCTGCTAAACCCAGTGGCTTTTTACCACGTCTTCCTCTTTAAAATTGAATTATGTTGAAGTAAAAACAAAAGCACATAATCCATATACATACACAACATGACAGAAAAGCAAACATTTATTAGCTACAAGAAGGGATTTATCTCCTGAATTTTTTTATCAGGCTAATTATTTATGTGGTATTTCATTCCTCCCTGTGGATGAAACTTCATAATGTCTCTAATTAAGAAAGTTACACTACATAATGAACATTAATCTAAGAAATACAGGATGTTGGTGTTGGGGAGGGACTTTTATTTTGATGTGTACCAGCAGATGTTCAGGCATATTAAAGTCTAAAGCCTGGGGAATATTTCACTTGTGGACACAGTTTCCTGAGTTTGTACAGGAAAATAAAGGAAAGTAGAAATAGTAGAAAAAGTTTCCCCAAGCAGGGCTGAATTAAACCATTAGGGATGCCTGAGGCAAAAATGAGTTGTGGGCCCCCCTCTTCCTCCAGGTCTCTTTGCACTGTGCGCCCAGTCTTCTTCATTTGCTCATTATGCACAGTGCACACAGCAGATAACACATGGCAGTCTCATTATGATTGTCCCAGATACAAAGCAGTAATGCTGGAATACTGTTTTTGTTGGTTAATATAGCAACGTGATCGCCCCAGGATGAGAGGGAAGTGATCCGGGATAAGAGCTAAACTAACCCAGCTTGGACCAAAGGTGACTCTACTCCCCAGCCTATTTCTATGGCAAGCAGTCTTAACATTTATGAACTAAATTTGACTATTGGAAAAAACACATTTTTTTTTAATATCAACAATGTCATTTTGACTAGTCATCATTATATTGTGACTATGGTCATAATTTGTATTCAAGATATCTAGAACTTTATTTGACTAGTCAAAACGACAGAGATATCTGTAAGATATCAGCAGTGACGTCACTGAAAATGACACTCGACTTGTCACACATCCTAAATGACAACTTCAGATATCTCAAATTTTGTTTTGACTATCCAAATTGCAGATATCCGTAATTCACATCGCAGATACCTGCAACTGAATTGTAGATATCTCTAATGACAAACCCCATACACATGAATTGTAAAAGTGATGTAATTTGCTCTCAGAAGAATGTCATTGTGGATATCTGAATTGTTATTTTTGACTAGGAAGAACTGACTGACAAATATCTGCAATATACTGTATATCCAGTCTAGCTGTTAAATGTTATAACAGCTTGCCATACTACTTCTGGCTAATGTCTGGTCACAGGAAAATGGAATGGACGAAATGGAACTCCGCAACAGGAAATCAGAGACTGCTGTGTCCTCATTTTACAGAGACCTGGCTCCGTCACAACATCCCACATCAAGCTATTGCCCTCGAGGGGCGGACTGTGCGACATGCAGACACAACACAAGATTCTGATAACATCATTGATGCTTGGTTCTCAAACCTAGTCAAAGTTGATGGACAATATTTCTTAGATATTTTGCAGACTTATTACTTTATTGGTCTATACACTAATATGTGTATGAATAACTGTTTTAGATTGTTTCATTTTATCCTTTTTCTATTTTAAAAAAAAAGATTTGTACATATGTTCTATGAGTGTGTAGCACAAAGGGGTGCTTACATTTCATTGTGTGTTGTAACATGACACATAAATGACCTTGATTCCTTGAAAACTGTTGTTTGTCTGATGGTTCCAGCACAAAACTATCCCTCAAACCACAAACCATCATTCTTACACTTCTGTTTGTGTACAGATTAAAGAAACGATACAATATGGAAATGATTCATAGGTGTTAGTAGTTCCGTTTTTAGGAGAAAGCGCCTGCCTCTCTCATGAACGTGCTCTTGCTGCCATCGGTGTTGATGATCATTCAACTTTTGCTGCTCACTGTGACCGTGGCAACAGAAATAACAAGGAAAACAATATAATACAATCTTGCTGTTATCTGAGTTCCCTGAATTATTAGGTTCAACTTTCAAAGTTCATTTACTTGTCATTCTACAACACAGGGGTGTACGTCGAAATGCAAGCTGTAGTTCCTTTATGCTACACATAAAACATCTTCATACAACTTCAGTATGGGCAACAGGCTACAGCAACTAGGAGGATGTCAGAACCTATGGCTTCATAAGCACATCGACAGTGTTTGTGTAATTACTCTCACTGCCAGAAGGGGACAGAAGTTCTGCACCTCAGGTTAATAAATAAATAGAATAAAATAATAAATAGCAGTGCACAAACAGATCAATAAAGAGAAACTATAGGGGTAACACCAGCTTTTAAGTTCTATTACTTAAATATAAAATAAACAACCTTTATGATGCTATTTGGCAAAACTAGGTGATTCATTTGCATATTGTGTCATATTGCTAACCATGTCAAGATCATTGACATAAATTAAGATGGCTGACGCATCTCCACTTCCTCCCACTGTACAAAAATAAAGCCAAAATATCCTGGATACGAGTGCTGCCATCTTGTGCTGGTGAAGTCATTTGGAGTCAGAGTCTGCGCAGTAGTGATTGGGCTGTGGAGCCGCAGTATTGTGTTCTTGTATTGAGTTCTTGCCTGCTCCTGACTCAATCGGGAGCAGGGCTCACCTGTCAATCATGACGCTTCATCCCCTTTTTATAGCATCAAATAACTAATAAAAACCAAACTGTTCAGAAAAATCAGCACTTGAACATACATCAGCTTGATAAGAACTACCTAAAATGACAGAAACCATCTTTGTGAAAAATCTATTTGACGCATACTTTGAGGTTTTTCGTTTGGCCCATGTCCTATCTGATATCAATGAGGGGGAGGAGCAGCAGTAGCAGCAGTTATAGCAACAGGGGAAAACAGTTATCTCTTCTTATAAATATTGAACAATGTGGCCTCATGGGTGGCTGGATACATACACCTGTCCCTCCTCCTCCTCTCACAACACAGCTGATCCTTAAAAATATATTCATCCCATGAACCACTCACCGAAAGCTTTTACAGAGTCAAATCTCAGATTACAGCTGCACTCTGCAAGAAGTCTCATTTGTTCATTTACTCAGTCATGCTTTCACAGATTGAATTGTCGCTGTGTAATTTCTACAGATGTGTCTAACACCCTATCCATTCCACCTAATGATGCTGGACTGCTCCTCTTCATGGATTAGCAAGATGTAAATCCATGCTTGGTTCACTCTGGCTGGATGAGACAGGCTAGAAAGAAATGGATGCATTAGGTTGAAGGTTCTTCTGAATCCCATGGGTGGAGTGAGGAGAAAACAAGCTGTCTCTTTAATGCAAATGTGACTAATGCATGACAGGTCTAACCCCCCCATCACATGTTAAACCCGAGGCAGACAGGGAGGAGGAGCTCCATAAATAGATGTACCCAGGAAATCACAACTTGGTGTGATGACAAATATCCCATCCAAACAAATTTTTCTTTTTTCCCTTCGGCTTCCTGTACGTTTGTCAGGCCACAGCAGGGGACCACCCAATGGGAGCAGTGCACATTCTTCAGTTAGGATAACAGAACCCTTATCAACAGTCACAGCTCTACCTCCATGCCAATTACAATCCTTATCCACTGTTGCTCTCAGAGGCAGAAGAACCTTAACCAAACATTTTTCTATTTGATATATTTGTTCTTTGAGAAATGGGATCACAACAAGGCAGTTTATTGTCCAAATGTGCACAATAAAGTCAGGATTTTTCTGATTGTGACTTTCTCTATCCCTACACTGACATCCCCATTGACACGTTACAGCGTTGTTCTCAATATTGTTCCCCCAGCGAACGGGAAGCCGCCGTATAAGAGGCTTTCATTAGTAACACTGCAGTCGCTCCTTTTGAAGCTGCTGCTGTTCTTGCGCACACTCTTTCCTCCAGCCAAGCGAACGCACAGCAGTCTCACAGGCAGCAAGAGTCAGCTTCTGATGATGTCTGAATGAGAAGATCACATTCTCTTCCGTCTGTCTTCTGCCAAAGAAGCTGCTCGCACACAAACGCTGACAAATGCAAGACAAAAAGGGTTCCTCGGTGGGATCCACGCTCCGGTCTGTGGTTGTAACATGGAGTCTCAGAGGAGCGTGAAATTCACTGTGGGATGTTTCATTTAGCTCGCCACAACCTCCTGCACTTAAACAGGGCCCGTTTGTGCTAAATACCACAGAAAGGGATTCTTCGGTTCAACAAATAAGCTTCTTATTTTTAATTGCCTCGCCAAACCCCAACAGCAGCGCCTGTGTCCTGAATTTCAAAGTGTAAAGCTAGGACACACACACAACACTCTTAAGCTGACTTTTGGTGACTGATGAGTGTCAGTGCACAAAATACTTACAATCAGAGGTGACAAATAATGGCCTCAGAGGGAGTTCTTTTAGGTTTTTCTACAAGGTGCTGTGGGATGACCTCACCTCTGTGTCAGAATGTGCACAGTGTTATAAAACCTGCTGAGGATCTCTCTGCTTCTTTTTTCTTTAGCTTTGGGGCTGCAAGCTCTGCGTCTCGCCTCTTTCTGTACTCTTTAGGTTTAGTAGTCGAGTGGAAGAGATGACAGGCGGAAGAAAAAACAAACCTGCTTCTGCTTTTCCCAGCCAGCCTGCTATCAGTATTCACTTCATGCTCAGGTTTAATAAAGTGTGAACTCTACAATAATTTAATCCTGGCGGTGTATGACAACAGACACAAGAACACCGGACATGATCTGTCTGACTACAAGTGGCAGCATGTCTCCTGACGCTCACAGAGCTTACCTGCGAAGGCGGGCCTCATGGTGAAGTCATGCTCGTCTATGCTCAGAAGGTGGCTGGTCTTCACCTTCCGCGTTTTGGTTCCGTCCACAACCTTCTTCGACAGAGGACTGGCAACAAGCAGACAGAGAGGAGAGGTTTTTACAGTGCCACTAGAGTTTGGGCTTAAAGGATAATTCTGGTGTTGTTATATAATTTTGTTAAAATCGACAATGTGTTAGTTTGTAACTCAATACTTTCTGACTTTCCAAACTTATTGCCAGAAAGAACATTGATAGTGAATGATTTTAAACCCATATCTTAATCCATGTGTGCTTAATCAGATTTAAATGTGTGTAAATGTGTAACACAATCTCTAAATGTGTACTGAGATTTGTGAATATGTACAGGAATCTGCAAACGTGTAATCAGAATATATGTGTGTGTAATCAGATTTGCAAATGTGTAAAAAGTATCTACTAATCTGCATTTATATTTGCAAGTGTATTGAGATTTGTAAATATGTAGACAAATCTGTAAATGTGTGTGTAGATATTAATGGCTGAAAAGTTGAAGTATTTTGCTCCAGGAGCCTAAAATACCAATGAGTCATCAGCTACAACTCAGACGGGCTCAATTTGCTGTCATTTTACATGTGACTTTTGCAACAATTCTACTGTGGCAGATCCGCAAATGTGTGTGGAGATTTGTCTGTACCTCAGTGGCTATACAGCCTTCGTACCACCAGTCAGCGGTATAGCACCCAGTGATTTTAATCAACCATAGATGTATGATACTGTACATTAATGCCATCAACCTACTTTAGATGAATCAGGAAAATAGTGATATGGGGCACTAAATTAGATGAAATTGTATTAATCAGACAAAAGATGAGACAATAATTAGGTTGGTGTTTCTAGGAG
>JBBPCS010005529.1:0-10433 GCA_037974645.1 Hollardia meadi
ACACACACACACACACACACACACACACACACACACACACACACACACACACACACACACACACACACACAGCGAGCGGAGGACAGCATCGTTTGGATTAAAACGAACATCATAATGAGAAATTATAGTGATACAGTTTGTCTGCGGCCGTGCAGAATGACGCTATACAGGACAATGCATCTAATATCCATTTTAAAGATGGCAAAGTTCCCTCTTTGTCTAGGTCAAGCCGGTATGATTAGAAATCTTTACACTATAACTAATGGTCGAAAGATTTACAAATCCACATGATAAATTGGTTATCAAACTGATTATCTGATCATAATGGGCTTATTAAAGCCATCCTTCACTTTATAGTCCAACAGTTGAACTATCAGGTGATAAACATTTAGATACATTTAGATCAGATCCATTCTGTCAGTTGCTGCAGATAACCTTAAAAATGCCTCTCACTGTAACAATCATTTTACTGATAGTTTTATTTTCACTAAAAAGTTAAATTATATCATTGCAAATTCTTAAAATCACATCTAGTCCTATTCCCTGATTATAAAAGTACCAAATCTACAAATACTCAAATATTTTTCATTTTAAAAATTTTAGCTAATGGACACAAGATGGCTCCAACTTCACTGAAAAGTCCAGTCTCCACATTACATAAATTACATACTGGACCATGATTGGCTTCCAGTTGTGATGTCACAAAAACTCAGATTTAAAGGTTTCTTGCTGGGTTTTAGACATCTCCTCAACTGATCAATGGGTGGTGATAACACTTTCGCCAGAGGTACGGACAAGAGGAAGACTGTTAGCTAAATGGATGTAAACAACACTGGCTTTAAAATACGAAAACAAATCAGCTTTGTAAATGTTTTATTAAGGTAATGCACTCCACCACAAGTGCGTTTCATTAATTAACACTGAATGTAAACATTCAAGGACAAGGAGAACACGCAAACTCTTCACAGAAAGACCCTGATTTGGCTGGGAATGAACACAGGACCTTCTTGCTGTGAGATAACAGTGCTCATCACTGTGTCACTGGCTGGCTGGCTGGCTGGCTGGCTGGCTGGCTGGCTGGCTGGCTGGCTGGCTGGTTGCAACACGTTCTCATCCCAGCTCGTCACATACCAACGATTTGTCATGCGCCCCTCGCGTCTTACCCTTTGACGTCGCTGGCTGACGAGCTAAGCCTTCCCTTTAGCGTGTCTGGGCGACACACAAAGGCTCCTGCCCTGCGTTGTTATCCTGGCGCACAAGGTCTACTTTACTTTAGTTAAGTTTAGGCACAAAAACCACATGGTTAGGTTCGGGAATAGCTCAGTGAGGTTTGGTTGAGTTTAGGAAATTACTGGGAGTGCTTACTTTATAACAGGATGCTGGGTGCAGTCTTCTGCGTGAAAGTTGTGCATATGACCCTCCACTCAACCCCTTTTGGCACTTTCTCGCTTTGGAAAGTGTTACGTGCTACATCATCTGTTCAAATTGTTTGATACTGATGTGGACTGCTTTACTCTGCAGGTACATTAGAACCTTCCTGCGTCTCTCCCTAACGCCAAAGGGCACCTTGTGCGTCTGGATGAGATGTGAGAGGCCGAGATAAAACGTCAATATCTGACGAGCTGGGCTGTTTCAGCTCATTCATAACAGCATGGGAATAAACACCCTTGCTCTTTAGTTGTTCAGCAAAGCTGCCGACCAAGTTGATTTCCCCTGGACTACTGATGGGTTGTTGGCAGATGTTGTCCAACATCCAATTATCAACCTTGCAGGGGTTTTTTTTCAGTTTTGAGACAGTCTAGTCTATTTAGTCCTGGAGTGGGGATATTATTACTGATCTATTTTTCAAAAGTGTCGTTTGATGAGGCAAATCAAAAATCACTAAGAGCATAAAACACTCGCTTAGTAGATTATCTCCTTATTAGAGGCCTGGTAATGTGATGCCTGGTAGGAAGATGTACCATTTAAATAGCTGATGGTGCATAAAACAGAAAACGTTTGTCAAACCAACACCTTTGGGAGTATACTTGAAAAAAGTGTTAAAGCGTTCCGTATTGTTTTACTTTACACTTAATTAGAACACAATCAGCTCTTTGCACAAATTTTCACAAATTTAACAGCCATCTCCCCTCATCTCATGCACACGCACACACATGTGCACACAATGGTGGTCATGTAGCTGCATATTTATAACACATTATAACACTGAAAGACATTACGAGGCTGTCATTTCTAAAGCCAGGAGATCTACAAACAAGCAGCTTCAAGCCAGCAGGAAAAAAAACAGAGTATCCATTCAGGAGAAGGATCTTCCAAAGCTGAGTAGGACATTGCTCTTGTCAGCTACATTTGACATGCACATCTGCACAAATACTTTAATTAGATTAACCCTAAACCAAACTATATAACAAAGACTGTGATTTTCCAGCACCACTGAAGTCTGAACAGAGAAAGAGAATCAATTCATGTCTTGGTTGTCAGTGACAGATTTGATTCTTATTCTTTTTTTCCACATGGGAATCAAAGTAATTCTGAACATAGCCGCATCGTACATCCTTCCTGGCAGAACTCTCAGTTCGACTGGTCACATTTGAAGTTGTGCTTCAACATGGCATTGTGATCAGAGGACACTTCCAGGAAAAGTCCTCTTCACAGAACCTCCTCATTATGGTCAGGTGTGGTGGTGATGGAAGGTGGCGGATGAGTGAGGAAAATGGAGCTGGACGGACGCCTTTTGTGGGGCATGCTGTGATGTGAATCTAGACGATAATGATGCTGGAGAAAAGACGTCACTGCATCACATTATTCATTGAGCAATGTGATTTCACAGGAAAACCAACAACAAATGAGGCTGGAATAATTGTTTATTTGTCGAAAGACATAAGACTGTGGTATACTTCTGCTAATGATGCTCAATAAAAGAGATCGGAAGCATGTTGGATGAGGTTTCTAATTGATTGTTTCATGTTTTCAACAATGTTTATCTGTGATATTTCATTCATAAACGTCAGATTTTAAGGCAGGCTTCCAGCTGTGAATGAGGAAGTGTGCCCATATCTCAATAAAATGGTGGTTTGGTTTCTGTCTTTTCAGTTTTCTATGCAGCGGCTTCATTATTTATCTCTCGATGGATATAATCACTTTAGTCTCTCTCTGCTGTTTAGCTTCAGAGAAGATTGAGCTGTGCAATATTATTCAAAAAATAGTATCAATTCTACTTTAGGGTTTCTTTTAATTAAAGCTGCTATAGTCAATATTCTTTGTTTAAAAAATTATCCAAACTCTACCATTATGTGAAAGTGATGTACCCAGATTAATTACCAAGCTTTAAGCCTCTATTGATCAGCTCATTGTTTTGGTTTTTACGGCCCACACTAAATGCTGCCTGTCCAGCATCAAACAGCAGCCACACAAAGTTAGCAGCTGAGCTGGTGAGCGGAGCGTGCAGCCACTAAAGCACCAGATATTTCCCCCAAGATTTGGTGTAAACCAAAAACAGAATCGCATTCAGCAGATGGGCAGAAACATTTTTCCAAATGAACAGAAATGAAATCTGCCTGATGTGTAACAGAGAAACCGTTTGCTAAAATGTTCGTTATTCCAACGTAAACGGAAAATCAGCACGCCCAGCTTTAAGAGGGCCTCTGATACTTTGTTTCCAGTGAGGATTATGTTGCTCAAATCACTATTTATGGACAGAACAAATCACAGCAATCAGTAACTCTTTCAATGTGCTGTCTGGCATGTGAGTACTGGATCACGACGAACATTAAAACATGTTACAAAATTCCCATTATGCATAACTAGATACCTTCAAGATAAGGTTTGAGCAGTTGGTCAATTTCAACCTTAGAGTCTCCTCCTCTGAGTGTTTCTTTTAATTTCAATTGTCAAAAAGCTCATGTGTAAGCACATCTCTGGCATTCAGTTCAAACAACATAATAAGCCTTTTTTTTCTTACTTGTCACTATAGGAAGCACAGGTGCAAATAACAGAACTTGTAACAGCTGAATTCCATTTAGCAGCTTCAGATTCAGGGTCTTGGTATTGTTCATACTTATGCCTTAATGGGACACTTATAAAACAGAGTTATAAGTGTAACATCTGTGCTTTCAAGTCAAAATATCTGATGTGAATTAAGGTGCCATTTTGGAACAAAACACTTTATTTGTTCTCATTAATCGGTGTTGCAATAAGTACAGTAAGTTTCTGTTCATATCCTTCAGTCACCAACAATATATCCAGTTTTATATATGATTATATCACAAAAGACAGATTGTTCCACACCTCCAGTTTGGATGCAGCCTGCTTATTCAGGAAATTTTCAGCTCTCCCGTTCAACCCTCTCGTGGGAAGCCAGGAGCATGTGGTGGGTCAGCTTTCCTACATGCAATATGTATTAAAAACCCATTATTAAGCAGCAAATTCAACTGTGCCAGTGTGTAGAGCTGCTGAGTCTGCAGAGAAGTGCTGAACACAAGCTCAATATAAAGTCTTCAACCTCTGTCAAGCTGGGAATCGAAGCATGAAGAAGAGGAGGAAGAGGCTCTGGCTCGGATTGAAATCTTTCTTTTTTTAAATTCATTTTATTTTATAACTTTTCAACCATGCCGGAAGAGAAAAGAAAAAAAATCATCACCTGGCTTGAGGGAAAAATAGACATCTGTACTTGCTCGTTCTGCTCAAATCGTTTTTAATCTTCCCCATCTTGATGAAAAAGGAGTCTGGCACTTTTGCAGGAGGGCAAAGCAGTAGATTTATTATATTATTTATTATTTACAGCATGACTCATCTGCTGCAAAAGTCATCATCAAACAACAAAAGCAGAGTATGATTGTGACAGTAAAGACATGTGGCCAGTGGGTGGGATGTGGTCAGTATTTTCTTTAAATACTTTCTAACTAGAAATCAGTACCAAAAAGAAATTATTCACCTCAAAAATCAATTAGTGCACCACTATAGAGCCAAGGCAGGTTGAGATTACATTAGGACTTGACTATTAGTTAACATCAATTACATGTGTGTGCACAAAAAATTCATAGACAGATCACACAAATATCTCAGAAGCAGAAGTATGGATTTTTCTGCCTTAAATTAAATTATACAACTGACACATGTGTTTGGCAGCCAAATGGACAGTAAAGAACAGCCCAGGGTCTCATCATCAGACACATCAATGTTGTGTGTGACGGAATGAAGAGGGGGCTGAGATGTTCCCATTTTACTCAACAGAGGGTGATGGATGTCGGGGAAACTGTGATGTCATGTCAAGGCAGGAAAACCCGCTGACATGTTTGGTCTCCAGTTTAAAGAGACCAAACTGTGGCAGCCCAGAAATAATGTATCTTAAAATCCTGCGGCCAGAGTTTCTGTTCACTATAATAACCCAACACGCTTACACTGCTTTGATTTAATGCACTAGTTCCCAGCATACAGTAAGGACCCAAAAGGGTTTGCAAGATAAACTCAGGGTTAAGAGGTAATTAACCAGAGAATTAACCAATTTTGACTGTGTTCAGAATTTACTAATTTAATTTTTAAAAATGATAAAGTATTGTGAATTTTGCCCCAAATTATTTTAACGATTTTAAAAAATCTGTGAAGGAAAAAACAATAACTATTTGGTTTAAAACTAGTAGACGTACACACATAAAACATGTTGATGTCATGGACTCGTAGAACATAGAAAGGACATTTTTACAACCAATGGGATTTGTTTATATTCAGCACCTACATTTACAAACCTTTGTGCTCCCTTCCTGTTGGCATTTTCATGAGTAAGAGCATAGTTACCCATCAGTCATTTTGATAGTAACGGATTTCCTGTTTCTGGCTTTGGGGACCCTTTGGGGAGCATAGAATACAGCATTCTTCTGAGGAACGGTGCCTTTTAAATATTCGATTCATGCTTGAACATCTACCAGTGTCAGCTTTCTTCCATGAGAAGATCAGTGGGTTCTCTTCCATTAACAGAGAGAAGAAACGTGTAACCCATGTAGCTGGATCTCCACACAGTGGTTTTTATGCTCTCATGCTGCCAGAACTGTGAGAGCACTCTGAAGGCACTGCTCATTTCAGCAAACAGGATCCACCTACAGTAACAGATTGTAGTGGATTAAATGCAGCTGAGTCAACACCTGATCTGCATGGTGTGGGTGGGTTGCTCCATTTTGAAACATATAGTAACTACAAGTGGCTCCATCAATCTTTTGTGTCTGCAGTTTATTGGTTCAATTAAAGCATTTAGAAAACTGGCTAATTGACTTCCAGGTTTTACATTAGACAACTATTTTTATTATAAATTAATAGAATATAGTTACATGTATACTTGTACCCTGAAATAGAACTGTTAATTCCTTTCTTTGGTTGTTGTTGTTGTTAGATATATAAATCTGCCACCAGGGGGCGTTTAAGATACTCCCCTTTACTTAACACCTTCAGTGAGGCATCTTTGAAGCACTCAAGCATACTCAATCTCCAGCATGTATTTAGTATTTAACAGAGAATTCAAAAACAGCACATAAACATAAATGTACATGCTTTAAAATCAGCATTTAAATTGGAGAACTACTTTTAAAGTCACAAAAACAATACAAATATCCCCATCTGATAAATGGTCAAAGGTAGCATCCTACTGGGAATTAATCTCATTTTTAATGAGAAGCATGTTTCAGTGTAAACGCCCGTTAATCACCATTAAGAATGAGGGACAAAATTACCCTGCCTAATGTACTGCAGCTAATGAAATAACCAGAGCAGGACCAATTTATCTCAAGCCCTCTGAACTACATCGAATCTTTTGCAGTCAGTATTATGTTGCCAACCATTAATGATCCAATACAGAGCTTTGTTGAAATTAAAAGTTAACCACCGTGTCTACTTGTACCATCTCAAAACATTTGTCATGTCTTTCAGTGATTAAAATAGACTGTAAGGCAATGTGGCAATATTTTTGTTTGTATCATGCTTAATTTTCATACCTTTTAAATATACTGTTACTTGTATTTTTATTGATTGAGAAGTCCAGGTCGAAAAGAAAACCTTACCTCAAAGAGCATGAATATGCTTAACCCCCAAACCAGCCACAGTGATGACTTCAAGATTATGTGATTTTTGATAAACTGGGTACAGACTGTTAGGATGACATCCTCTCTCATATTGCTATAGGGTAGATGATTTAGCTTTGGTTCTTAATAGCAAAGGGCCGAGCCAGATGTATCATCTTTTATTGCTATTTATAACCAGGCCGGATTGGGCGAGCAATTTCCTTTGATATCTTCCATAAATATTTATTGTCATGACAAAATCACACAGCGCGGCAGCTATTCTATTATAAGAGATGGAACAAAGCCGATTCAGTCAATATATTCTGGAAACCCAACTTTTGATTCATAGAATCTTTCCCTTAATGGGGTTACAGAGCTATTTGATTTCTGTTGCGGTATATAAAGTAAATTATCTGAGAAAACTAAGTCGTATTGACAAAAACGAAAGGGAAAACCATGCTCAATAATTGAGCTTTGGAGAATCATTCTTTGTGCATGGATGCATTCCGGTTTGTACTTATAATTGCATGAATTTCACTATAATTACATTATAATTGCAATAAAACTTGGTGGAAGCCTATTTGATTCACATTTTGCAAACCTGCAGTTTCCTCTCCTCTAAACATGCTGTATCTAATGAACCTGCCACAGTAGCGTTTGCTGCTCCATGATTGCTTCCTTGCTGGTTCAAGGCTATGTGCTGAAGCGACCAAGATAGGGTTGAGTGCCTCACAAAGTATTACCAGATAAGGAGGGAAGACAGCGGCATTAGTAAGGAAGAGAAGAGCCCTAGAGATAAAGTGAAAGTGCCTGAAAGAAAGTGAAGAAACCAGACTTTTTTCTTCTTTTTTTCTGGTTGTAGTGTTGTGCTTTGGTAAAAGTAATACAGATACTAACATGCACTGCAATGATTGAAGTTGTAATGAACACATTTTGAGAATGTTAATTATTTAGATAACACACAATAGTCATTTACTGACAACAACAGTATGAAAGTAAAATAAAACCCCAACACAATATTTCATAAAATTCTGTATATTTTTTCCCCCCACAATGCGCTTATAAAACAGTTAAGCAAGTCAAAATCTTCACTACAATAATGTATTACTTATATCAAACATACATTACATACTCACAGTATCAACAATACAGTGTATTCAAACATTAATGCAGTAGTAACAACCTTCATCATACAGTGAAATCACATCTGAAACTGCTCAAAAAGCATAAGAATATACAAATATAATGAAAACGTCTGTATTTGACATCAAAGAAGATTTTGGCAGAGAAAAAGTCAGTTTATTAAAGGTGAATTTCCCATTAAGGAGCTTATCCAAGTGAGAGTCCCTGAAATTGTGTTAAGACGTCTACGCCTGCAAGAAAGTGACGTGATTATTTCTATTCCGTCTCCTGCGACGAGTCTTTTTTGGGCTTTTTCTCCCTGCTGTAACAAAAACAAAGCGTATAACAACCAATTAGTATTGTTTCGTATTTTTAAGAAAACAGAACTTTCTAGAGTGAGATTTTCCTTGCTGTCCTCTCGGTCATAACATATTGCACATAAATGGTTTGAGGACATCAACCCCCTGATCCCATGGTAATGAGTTCTTCACATGCCGAGCAATTTGTAAGCCTGATAATGAAATCAGCTGAGCATAACTCAGGTTCCTCCCTATTTCCCTCTCACTCCCTGAATGCTCTCCAAATTCAAACCACCAAGTGGCTCTAACTGGAAATCCAAATACAAGCTGTTATTATATCAAGGAGTCAAATATTCCTTAAATCATCATCTCCTGTTACAGGCTTAATCGTGGGCCACATGCATTCCCCACTCACGCACCTTTAAGACACACATCCATGCAGCTCTGCCTCGAGACAAAATTGTTGCTGCTCCCTCCGCAGCCTGTGTAGATGAACTCCTCACACATCTTGGTGGCTGTGTTGTGGTAATACCGAGGAATGGAGGCTGAACACTTCCCTTTGTCCAGAGGATCCAGACAGAGCACAGGAACAGCTGTAAAACAAGAAGCAAAGCACGATAAGCGTTATTTCTCACTTCTTTCTCTTTTAAAAAAAAAGTAATTCAAAGTTTTGAAATCAAATCCTGACTGATATTTCAGTATTTAGCAATGCTATTGCCACACTGTCGTCCACGCATTACTGCAGGATGGCTCAGTGGCAGTGCGTCACAGCAAATAAGTTTCTACTTACTTTTTCGTGGGCTGCAGTACTCCGTGCAAGTTGTGAGGTCTCGGAAGCGATTTGAATTGCCCTGGCAGCCACCGTAAACAAAGGGCTCGCACTGCATGGTGGTCATGTTGAAGAAGTAGAGCCTGAAGAAGGCACGACAGGGTCCCACCTCTTTGGGATACCTGCAGATTTGGGGAATTTCTGGGGAGAGAGGGATGACAAGATTTGAGATTGGGATTATATCAGGGTGTTTGTGCACCTTATGCACAAAAAGAACAAACTTAAACAAACACTGATTATATATTATATAGTATCATAGTCAAAAATAGCCTGGATTTATAATTTTAATGTAAAATACAAGAGTAAAACACAACCAGTACATATTCAGTAACTTTCAGAGATGGGGAAGGTCACTAGCACCTTAAGAGTGCATGCTAAGCACATTGAGACCTTACTTGGGATTCTGAAACACGTTTTCTGGCACTCCTGATAACTATTGAAGTTATTGGCATTTCCTTGGCACCCTCCATAGTAGAAAATCTCGCACTTCTGGGTGATAGTGTTGTAGTAATAGCGCTCAATCTCTCCTTTGCAAGGTCCCTCGTCCACTTGGAGGAGACACACGCCTGCAAGAAAATAAACCATTGTTAATGAAACACGAAACCAACAGAGGAAAAAAAAACATAAAGTAGGATAATTAAAGTTGAATCATTGCTCAAACTGGCGGTCTATAATGTCGACATGTCTTACCTTTGGGCGGCAGCGCCAGAACGCTGTAAAACGAGGAAAAAAGTGTAAATACCGCCAGTGTGCAAAACTCCATTGTGAAACTTTTGCTCCAAAGTCTTTTCCGCTTTGCCGAACTCTCCTCGCCACATCCACTTTTATAGCTGAGTGAAGTGTTTCTCAGGGGAAATTCAGGGGCGGGAATGTCATGACTCATTTCCATAGTAGGGCTACTACTTCGCAACTAGATGAGTCGTGATGAATTAATTAATGACATCAGAGGGTCGATTTATGTTGCAATACTTACGTAAAGGAGTGAACGCGGTGACTAAGGACACACTGAAATCCCTCTGCTTTGGGACACTTCAGGCACCACTGAGGATGGTGGTGAGAGTGATGATGATGATGATGATGATGATGATGATGATGATGATGATGATGATGATGATGATGATGATGATGACGATGATG
>JBBPCS010005530.1:0-10431 GCA_037974645.1 Hollardia meadi
TTCAAATCCATTGTGGTGGTGTACAGAGGCAAAATTACAAAAATTGTGTCATTGTCCAAATACTTATGTACCTGACTAAATCAAGAATAGACTTTCATTACTGCTTTCTCCTCTAAGAGATAAACATGGCACACTAACACAAACTCCTGATGAAAATGGGAGCCACTTGCTGACATGTCAATAACGAGGTCATAACAAGGACCATTTAAGTCAGCAACTCCATTAAGCAAGCAGCAATCTGATTTGCTCTCCTAACCCTCCATTGTAAGCCCAGTCAGAGCTGCCTCTGGGTGAACCTCCTGATTGGCTAGGGGGAGGACTGGGGCGACCTGTGGAGCAGGATAGTAACAGCTGCAGCACTTTCTGATGGCTCATCATCCATGCAAGCCAATTTAATGTAAATAAGATCTGTGAATGATTGAGGACAGGAGGGTGGGGGTGGGGGGATTATTGTGTTACTAATCTGTTTATGATGACCCGTCACTCTGGCTCCCTCGCCCTGGGTGTATGCCAAATGTGTGCTGATGTCCTTGACACCACAGACAGTAATCAATATGCTTTACAGCCTGAAGAAGCTGTACAATCATGCCCGGAACATTATATTTACATACTGCCCATCACCCCCCAACTTTCCATCTTCTGCTCAGGTGTGGGGAAAACATTTTTATGGAGCACCCTGTAGTCAGCTGAGGGAAAATAGAGCCATGTGTAAATCTGTACTCAAGTTACAAATCCATGCGCCTGCTTTATAAACTGTGCTCTCTGATTCATTGCCCTGGATTTTGTTTTGCATTTCGTTTGATTTCCATTGATTTCTATTGGGTTCATCTCAGGACCGTCTCATGGCTCTCTTTCCCGCACTAATGAGCCAGTTGCCTCTCTGAAGCAAAAAATTTACAAGTGAATGCAGATTGTATGAACTGTATTAATTGGCAATTGAATGCGAGGTGAGCGGGGCGGCACAGTGGTGCAGTGGTTAGAACTCACAGCAGGAAGGGCCTGGGTCCGAGAGAGAGAGAGAGAGAGACATCCTCCTCTATGCTATCATTTATATTGTGTTTTAATGCAGCTGAATTAACAGTATAGTTGTTCTCATTGACATTTTTTTCTGTTTCTGTTGTCAGATATAAGAACAAGTATGAAATTTGATCGCAGCTCAGAGGTACTGTGTTGACCAGTAGTCGTTACTGAGCTGCTGATTTTCAGATAAACTAATTATTTTATAATCACAACATTGTCAGGCAAAATAAACAAAAATAGAGGGAAATGGCGGCAGCTGTGCTGTGAGATTGACTATATTGACATTTAAAACGAGTGATGACTCGGGAGGTTTAGAGCTGCAAAAGGTATTCAAGTACAGCCACAAAGCATCTGAGTGTAAGAAAATCAATCAAATGAATTCAACTGTGGGCATGGATTATGAATCTGAGAACATGGATTATAAACTGTGTGCACAGATCTGTAAACCGAGAGTACAGAATTGCACATGGCTCTTTTTTTCTCAGCTGGGGTCAGGGGGGCTCTGTATGCTTCCCTACAAACTGCTCTGAAGAAGCATGGGAAGGTTTAACTCACCCGAACCACAGACAACACATATTCTCTCACTTATTCCTTGTGGTACCGTACAGAGCTATGCAGACAGTGGTTTCACATGCTGAGAGTCAAGTGCAACCTTCAAAACTCGGTTCAACACTTTCCACTTATATCTATAAAACAGGTGTATCAATCCACAAAACACTGTACACACAGCAAACACATCCAACTATACAACTTAACAGATGGAGGGGAATCAATCATCAATATATGGAGGCTTCTACTGCAATCAAATATTTACTGTAAAATTCACATTCCCATTGAATTTATCCTTACATGTCTCACATTTCTGTCATGGTTTGTGTTATTTCCTGTTATGGTTTTGAATTTCTGGTTTATTTTCCTGTGTTCACTTCCTGTGTTATCGTTTTGAGTTTCTAGTTTGTTATTTCCTGTTTTATTTTGTAGTCCTTTCCTCGTGTAACTTGTCCTGCTTTACACTTTCTCCCTTTGTTCTTTTCCCTCCACAGTGATTGTCTGCCCCACCCTGATTAGTTTCACCTGGTCCTTGTTAACTTGCCCTTCCTTGTGTATTAAAGTCTGTATGTTCCCCTTTGTCTTTGTCAGTTTGTTGCGCGTTACCTTCTGTGTGCCTTCATTTGAGTGTTCCCTGTGTTAGTTTCTTGCCTCACTGTTTCCTGGACTTTGTTAATGTTTTGGACTTTGTATTTTTGCCTATTTTTGTCATTTTGGATTTGTTTGCCTGTGTTGGACTTACTCTTGGTTTTTCGCCTGCCTTTGGTCTGTGAGTTTACCTTTTCATTTAATAAATTTCTAAACTGAACCTGCTCTGCCTATGATGCCTGCATTTGGGTCCAAACCCTTATGTAAGTGTTGCTGGCACAAACCGTGACAATTTCAGGAAAATTGGTAAGGCATTTTTAATCATCCATTCGGATGCAGTTAGAGCACAAGATACACTTAAAATATGACCTGCTCTTTAAGACATTGCGCTATAGAGCCACTAGAGGTCAAAAACTCAGTATCTTTACCTTTATTGTCCACAAGGAGATATTGAATATAGTGAGATTAGATACACTGTATATCTGGGTAGGCATTTAGTGTCATTGGCATTGACAAATTCATTGCGATTACTGTTCCATTTGTGTGTGAGTGTGTGTGAATGGTTGAGCATAGAAGTATTGTGGGGACTTTTCGATAGAACATGCTGTATCACTCCTGATGAGCAGTTGGCACCTTGCATGGCAGCCTCTCCCATCGTGCAGATGGGTGAAGTTATGCTGTCTTCACACTATCGACGAGATGACAGAGCATCAGGCTACAAGTCATTTTCAATGGAAGCCAGCAACAGGAAGCCAGAAACTGATGCCAGACACTTGTCGCTGTGTGACGGGTGTGATGCACTACAAATCAGAGTTGAGCTGGCTTCAACTTTTTTCAGAGCTTCAATCAACCAATCATATGTTTTTGTTTTACCACTTCTGCTCACGTCTCCCCTCAATTCCTATTCTCTGTAAACAATGGAAGAAAATGTATTCTTGGTGTTAGCTAGTTCCCTGTCCTATTTAACTCTACCCTTTTTCTTTACCGTGACATAAACAAAAGCCATCTGCCCACTTGGCAGAGGGTGGCTAACTGTGCTAATGAGTTATTTAGCTACGAGCGCTTGAGTGGCACTTCAAAGGCGACTCGCCGACAATGTAGCTGACCACGTCTGGCCATTCTATAGCTATGTTTCCGGTAGTGTGAACACAGCATTAGCCTTGAAGGCTTTCTGTCAGGCAGCTTCCGGATGCTTTCTAACAGAAATCCCACAGAGCTTTCTGACAGAAAGTCTCTTCCCTTTTTTTTTGTATTTAACTGTTTTTGTCGCACTTTGGTTAGGTTTAGGTACCACAAACACTTGGTTAAGTTTAGCTAATAAAACTGCACGGTTAGGTTTAGGCACTAAAACTACTTTGTTATGGTTAGGCACCACAAATACTTCATTAGGTTTACACAACAAAAATACTTCTGTCCGATGTCTTTCTGATGTAAAGCCCATAGAGCTTTCTGTCAGAAAGCCCCTTCTATCAAAAGCATGTATTGCCTGAGAAGCCAGCACAGGGCCATGGCTGAGTGGGTTGTGTGCAGGGCTTTCCCTCAGAAGATTGGGGTATGTGTCTTTTTTCAATAATTATTTTAACTTTTCGGTTGTGGTTAGGTTAGGTTTACACACCAAAACTATTTGGTTGGGTTTAGGCAACAAAAATAATTAAGTTTAGGAAAACATGATGGTTTGTGTTAAAAATAGACCCTTTCACAACATTAAACACGTGTTACAAAGACTTTTCTGGAAGAAAGCCTACAAAGCTAACTTCTCTCATGTGCCTCTGCCATCAGTGTATGAATGTGTGTGTGAATGGGCAAACATGACATGTGTTGTAAAGTGCTTGGAGTGGTTGGTAGACTAGAAAAGCACTATATAAATGCAAGTCCATTAACCATTTAACATATCTGCAACTAATATCTCTAACTAGCGGAGCCAGTGGAGCCATTCTGTGTTGGCTGTGCCATTGATTTCCTGTGGAAGGAGAGGCCATGCTCAACCCCTGGGGTGGTGGACTGATCAGAATTTAAATTGGAGGCTGTTTCCCACTGCTTCAAGTATTTATGCTAAGCTAGGCTAATTACCTGCTGGAATTATAGTTTCATACTTATTCCTTGACTTCCAGACCTGATTTCCAGCAGTCTAACATACACATACGTACACACCTTTTTTCTTCTTTTTGAACAAGTCCAACGTTAACCAATATTTAATTCACACCATTAGTGGCATTAAACACAAATCACTCATTCTCTATTAAGCAAAATCAAAATAAAGAGAAAATAATGAGAGGTACAAAGAAGTTCACAGTGCATTAGCTTCTCACAAAGAGGTAACAGAGTGCATGCTAGGGTGACATGCTGCCGAGCTGTAATACTAATTAATGGGAAAAACAGGTTGGTCTTACTCCGTCCATTCGTAGAGAGGAGTCCAGATGGAGCTACAGGGAGGAAGCAAATTTTAAAAAAGATCATCATGGTTTATTATGTTTTTTTATTATTAACATCTGTCTAAGGAATGTTGACAAAGCATGAATGCTTTTTCAAGAAACTCACTGCTTCACATTCACACCAGTTCAAACATACACACTGAGAGCTTCCCTGTATATATTCTTCTACATGTGGTTAACAGGTGGGTCAGGTGGGTTTACCAGAGATCAAACCTGCAACCTCTAAATTATAAGCCCACGTTCATATCCAGGTTCTTAATTATTGCTCAAGTTGGAGGGAAAAGGCAGGTCACAGGGAGTACCACTCAGCCCGTGAAAACTGTTGTACAAGTCCTCTAAATTACATGTTGTTTGTCCATGAATGACCACAGACATTACATATTGAAATATGTACATTACAACATTACAACATTATTTCCTTTCAATTTTTAGACAGAGTAGGCAGAAGAAAACATTGAGCCACAATCAGAGGTCTTCCATGTTTTTAGAGATGGTTTTCCTCGTGCTGGTGCTTTTAACAATTTATTTTTCATGCACCGCGGCGCCCAGCTGCTCACGTCACATTTGTGTTTGTGGGGATTTTTTTTTGTAGATCAGCTTGGCTTGTAATTAGGCTGCTTTTCCCCCCTGTCCACTCTTTCTTTGATACTGATGTACACGAACAGAGAAGCTGCAGGGCCTGGTGTACGCAGCAGACACACTCTTCAGTGAAAGGCCTTCCTCGACTTGACGTTTCCTCTCCACTCACAGCCTTGCTTTTTTGTGAAAGCAATGTGCCCAGGGATGTTTTCTACGACATGCTACCACCTTTTGTTTTCCCACTGATTCTTTCTCTTCTTCTACCCCTCTGGCTCAGTACAGCCCTTTAGCCTGCCCACATTCTCTGAATGGAATATATCACTTTACCAGGGTCTTTAATGTGACCAAACATCATCAGTCTCATGGGGAGGAGTGCAAGATATCTGACCTGACATCAGGTAGTGTCATCTGAGGGGAGACTGCACTCACTGAACAGGAATGGATTACTGTGATGTTTTAAATTACGAAAAATGGCAGTTACATGCAGGATTATTCTGACGTGTTGGAATGTGAGACAATCTGTGCAAGAATTTTAAAAGCTTGGTGGTAACTGAAAACTCACCAGCAAAGTCTCTTTCCAGAAATCCTGACCTGATAACTGTATATAAAGATGGACGAGTGTAAAAAAGTTTTATCCAATATTTGACCATTTTTTTAAAGGTACAGTGTGTACGATTTAGTGGCATCTAGTGGTGTGGTTGTAGATCGCAAAGACTGAACACCCTTTGTCTCACCCTCCCCTGTGTTGGCCATTAAAAATGCGAAAAATGCAAAAGGCCCCCTCTAGAGCCAGTGTTTGGTTTGTCTGTTCTGGGCTACTGTAGAAACACAATGGTGTAACATGGGGGACACCGTGGAAGAGAACCCACTCCTTCTGTTGATTTAAAAGGCTCATTCTAAAGTAACGAAAACACAACAATTCTTAGTTTCAGGTGATTATACACTTATCAAAACTACCTTTAAAAACTCATCTCATCTGTCCAGTTGCAAATATCAGACACGCAGTGCCGCCTCTCAGGCTGCATGTGAAGTCCCCAGCTTCGTTGCCTAGGGCATTACACAGAGTTGAAGCACAGTAAGTGCTCCCTGACAGGCTCAGCTCAGGGACACAGATCTCTCACACCGGCCTCTGAGTGCTTCTGTCAATGGTCTGCACATAACACATGTATTATACAGCACTGTGTGTGTGTGTGTGTAGGTACAGAGTTAATGCGTTCAGATACATGTTGACAGGTTTTATTCTAACATGCCAATATCATTATCCTGCTTATTTTTTCAGCTTCACCCCTCACACCTGCCTATCATGAGACCATGCACTCAAAGTGTGAACTCACCCTTGACATGACGAAATCTGTAGAAAAGACACAAAGAGAGAGATTAATATTTGTATTTACCTGGAAACTGAATTTCCTTTTAATAAATACAAAGACTTAATCAATATAAAGTCTTCTTACACTAAAGATAACACCTGCGGTAAAGTAAGGGCCATAATTAGTAGGAAAACATTTTTATTGTATTAGACTGACTCCTTAAATGTAGCCACATTGTTGTTTATTGATGTATGTGTGATAGTGGTGATCACAGCAGACCTGGCGGACATCAATAGAGTTTACTATTTACTGTATAAGAGAATTCTTTTTTATTTGTCTGCATTTGTGTTAATTTTAAGTTTAGGAAGTTTGTGATTTTAGACACAAACAACCAACAGGCATGTTCCTCGAGCCACAGTGTGCCTGTTTGTTGAAACACACCTAATAAAATGGTTCACGACGCCAGTTTATTTCGAGAGAGCGATGGCCAATGGTCAGTCAGTCAGTCATGGACAGCTGCGGCAGTAGTGCTGACGCATCTGTTGCAGTCCAGGCAAAAACATCCACCCCACAAACCTTCTGCTCACTGCGGTCAATGCTCTCTATTACAATAGCCAATCAAATATAAACTCCCTCTGAACATTTATGAGGTGCAGTCCTACAGCTCGGGATGAGACGCATTTTATTACTCAAGTTGAAACACTTTCAAGTTGAGCAGATGCATCTTTATATTGACGTTGCCTAAATCTAAGACTCAACTCTGTTCATGTTACTTGATTGACTTCATATGCATTTGGGTTGACTCTACATTTTGCTTCCTGTTATATCTGAACTCATTTCCGCGCGCAGTTGACGTTTAAAACATAATCTCAAACTGAGAATAAAGTTGGGGATTAGACAGTGCTATAACAAAATTATAGTTTTATTTAAGTATGGCAGGCACCCATTCTCAGTGGGTGTTGGACTCCGCCAAGGTTGTCCCTAGTCTCCAATCCTGTTTGTGATATTCATGGACAGGATCTCAAGGCGCAGCCGGGGTGAGGAGAGTGTCTGGGTTGGGAACCTCAGAATTGCGTCTCTGCTTTTTTGCAGATGACGTGGTTCTGTTGGCTTCATCAGCCTGCGACCTTCAGCATGCACTGGGACGGTCTGCAGCCGAATGTGAAGCGGTCGGGATGAGAGTCAGCACCTCCAATTCTGAGGCCATGGTTCTCTGCCGGAAAACGGTGGATTGCACCCTCCGGATTGGGGGTGAGTTACTGCCCCAAGCGAGGGAGTTTAAGTATATCGGGGTCTTGTTCACAAGTGATGGGAAAATAGAGCGTGAGATGGACAGGCGGTTTGGTGCAGCATCAGGTGTAATGCGGGGGTTGTACCGGACCGTTGTGGTGAAGAGGGAGTTCAGCCAGAAGGCAGAGCTCTTGATTTACCAGTTGGTCTACGTTCCAACCTTCACTTATGGCCATGAGCTTTGGGTCGTGATCCAAAGAATGAGATTGTGGATACGAGCGGCCGAAATGAGTTTCCTCAGTAGGATGGCTGGATCGGGTGAGGAGTTCAGACATCCAGAGGGAGCTCGGAGTAGAGCCGCTGCTCCTTCGTGACGAAAGGAGCTAGCTGAGGTGGTTCGGGAATCTAATTAGGATGCCTCCTGGACGCCCCCCTTTGGAGGTCTTTCAGGCACGTCCAACTGGGAGGAGACCCCGCGGTAGACCCAGAACTCACTGGAGGGATTATATACAATATCCCATCTTGCCTGGGAACGCCTCGGGATCCCCCAGGAGGAGCTGGAAAGTGTTGCTGGGGAGAGGGACGTCTGGAATACCCTGCTTAGCCTGCTGCCACTGCGACCCAATCCCGGATAAGCGGAAGATAATGGATGGATGGATGGATGGATGATGGCAGGCATCTATGCAATGCAGAATTAGCTGTAGCTGTTTTTTAAGTTTCTCACTGAGTGCATGATGGAAACACATTATTATGGCTTTTCTTGTTCCTTCTTTTTCTCACCTTTGTTGTCAGCCTTAAGCTCCTCCTGCAGGAAGTCGCTCTGCCGGTTTCCGAGCACAAAGGCCAGGAAAGAGAGGATGAGGGCGTCCAGGATGCCTATGATAGCCAGGATGTAGGCCCAGCGCACCGAGCAGTTGCCCAAAGCGTACTTCCCCGTGTCCTCTCCGCACATGTCCCGGACCACCTCAGCGTCCCAGCCATTGGGGAAGATCGTACAGCCGAGCACCAGACACACGGCTGGAGTTCAGAGCGGGAAGTATTTTAGGAGACAAACAAAAGGGTGGAGTAAAGTGAATTATTTGGCATGATGGATAGATGGTGGTCATATACAGAACAGTGTAATGGTATTTGTTTTGTGTGATATTGGATTTTGTCAGGCGGTGCATGTAGTAACATGGAGAGCATCTTGCATTGAGAAGCGGTAAAGGAAGGTAAATCAATGCAGGAAGAGGGTTGAGTTGTGGAACATAGCAAGATTGAAAGTCGGCAATGAAACAGGAAGGTGAGACAGGTGAAGAGAGCAAATCGGTTTAGGTGTAAAACAGCGGGTTACATGAAGGTAACAAGATGAAAGTGAGAGAAAAGAGGCGAGACAGAGGAGAGAAGACAGAATATTATTTCTCCACTGCACTCTGGGTTGTAAGTGTGTTGCGTTGGTATTTTCTATATCTGCCTCAGCACTCAATCTCTTCTTCTCTCTGTTCTTCAGCACAAGCAAGTCTTTGAACTGGCAGAGAGAGAAATGGAGATGGAACAGGCTAACATGAAGGAGAGAGAGGGAGTGAAAGGCTTTGATGTTTTTAGGAAATCACCTTTTTAATCATGTTTAAATCTCGTGAAACATAATTTCACATGCTAAAAAAAAAAGCAAAATGTGATTCACACGTGTTCAATTAGCATTCATATTTTTGTAAAGGGTAAAATCTATCAAATACATTTAAACCACTCAAAACCATAGAAACCCATTACAGGAGTAGTTTGACATGCTGGGAAATTCCTACTACATTACTTTGCTTTCTTGCTCTTTTAACATTTATATGATATAGATATGTTGGACATACTGGAAATTTTACATTTTCACAAGTCACAATCCTTTTTTGACATGTGGAAATTCAATTACTATCTGAAATCGTTATTCTTACTGGTGAAAAAGAAATTACTGATATCTATAATTAAAATAAAAATATCTTTAAAACAGTTTTGACTGTTTGACATATAATTTTTACATGTGAAAATATATTTGTAACATGTCAAAATTGTTGTACTGATATCTTAAATAGACATTTTGCCATGTCAAAATGCCATTTCCACCAGTGAAACTAAACTAAACTAACTAAACTAGTCAGCCCTACTAATAACATGTTAAAGTTGGTTGCCATATAGCCTTAGCAAAAAAATCTGGAAACAATAAGGAAACAATTAGTGTTGCTCTGTCCAAAGTTTAAAAATATGCCTTCCATCACCTGAATGCGCAGTCATTATACATTACATCACATTTGTTTGCACCAAACTTCTGTTCACCAAGAAATAGTTACAGCACTTAACACACCGTACAACCACTGTTGTACAAGTTGCTGTTGTAATACTTGTTAGTGCCTGACACATCATGGGAGAAAAAGAGAAACTACTTGTGGAAACTGCACAAATGCATATGTGCACACACACACACACACACACACACACACACACTTGGATTTGATTGTCCTTAAAATTAGTGGGTAAACTGTAATCATTCAAGACTTGATGCAGTGGCTCCGCTGAGATATTTTAACACACACGCATGCACACACAGTCCAAGTGTGTGTATTACACCTCAGGGCTTTGTGCACATTTGGTACATTAATGTTTTTGTCCTGTTCGTGTGGTGAGAAACTCTATGTGTGTGTGTGTGTGTGTGTGTGTGTGTGTGTGTGTGTGTGTGTGTGTGTGTGTGTGTGTGTGTG
>JBBPCS010005531.1:0-10427 GCA_037974645.1 Hollardia meadi
GGCAGGTAGAGCGGGGCAGACGTGAGGTGAGTGGAAATCTACTGGAGAATAGATCTGACAGATGGTGAATCATGACAACAACAGGGGCTACAGGTAGTGCCGAAGGGTAGCACTAGCCACTCAAAGATTTCAGGGGGCTCCTTCACCTTCAGATCATGCCACAAAAATTGTAATAGGGGACGATCATCAGGGAGCAGGCGAACCTGGTGAAACATCCCGTTAATGTCTCCACTGACCACCACAGGATGTTCACGGAATCTCAGCCACTGGTTCAGGGTTTGTCCAAGGTTCTAATGTGAACAGTTAGAGACCAGACGATTATTCCCATTATGATTGATATGGTGTGGAATGTACTAAGATTGGGCCTGGATAGATGTTTGTTGGTTGACTTTGTGAATAGCTCCAGCTTGGTTGAGTTTCTCCATTTCAGCCCTATATGCCTCAGCTCTTACAGGGTCTTTCAGGAGCCTTCTCTCAGTGCTCCTTCAGGTTTGCATGACAGATTCTTTAGAGGCTTGTAGTGTGGGCATGTCCTTCTGGCGAAGCAATGGGGTGGCATACCTACCATTCACCTCAACACGGACTGTCTTGGCCTTGAGAAGCTTGAGAACCTCCTGTTCTTGCCTAGATCGTGTCACGTCTTTCTCATTACAGTGTCGACTTGCCAGAATCTCTCCAGATGCTTGTATAGCTCTGCTGTCTGGGGGAGGGTTGCGATTAGCAGACACTGCTGTAACTGTTCAGGCTGCCCCATGCACCTGGCAGGTCCTTGGAGGGCCCACCCAAGCCGAGTATGAACTGCAGTAGGCCCACCTGGAGGTCCAAGTGTAACAGGCTCAATTTTGAGGTATTGAGATGGGACTGATCCAATCCAGTGAGCAGCAGAGGTTTGGCATTCTTTAAAGACTAAATAGGGAGGCTACGCAGGTGCCTGTACTTCCTTCGGAATCTGTCCATAGGGTATAAATAGTGGGTCAGACTGAGCCGGTCAGCTCTAAAAGCACCATGTGTCAGGTAGCTGGTTTGGGGTGTGGCTGAAGGGGCCACCTGGAATGACATAGAAAATACATTCAGCACCTGCACCTCCACCACTCCCCCTCTGCCCACTCTTAGTCCACATCCATTCTCCACAACCTTTTATAGGATAATTAACTCCCCTTACAGTAAGCCTGAGTACACTGACACCCCAAGCTCAGTCATTCCTTTTTTTTATCAGTATTAGATGGAACATCAAACAAATTCCTGGTGTGAATTTTAATTATGTCAGATCCATACACATACATAAATCATCACCTGCTAACTCACCTCGTAAGAGAACTTTACCAGTGACCCTGAATATGGCGCTTTTGAATATCAGATCTCTTTTAAACGAAACATTTCTTATTAATTACCTGATTTTAGATAATAATATTGACTGCATGTTTTTAACTGAGACATGGCTTAATACAAATGGACCAGTTACTCTTATTGAAGCCTCGCCACCAACCTATAACTTTTTGTGAATAGCTCCAGCTTGGATGAGTTTCTCCATTTCAGGCCTATATGCCTCAGCTCTTATAGAGCTTCCAGAAAACTACTTACTCTTCCAGAAAAGGTAAAAAAGGTGAGGGCACAGCATCCATCCTCTCAGCGTCCCTTGGTTTTAAAGAAATTACATTTGATGAATGCTCATCTTTCACTCCACTGCTTTTAGCAGCCCTCCTATAGGCCTCCTAGGGGCGGCCGTGGCTCAGAAGGTTGAGTAGTCGTCGATCCCCGACCCCAGCAGTCAGCATGTTGAAGTGTCCTTGGGCAAGATACTGAACCCCAAATTGCCCCCGAAGGCATAGCCATCGGTGTGTGAGTGTATGTGTGAATGGTTACCTCTCCTAATGATCAGGTGGAACCGTAGATGGTAGTCTCTGCCACCAGTGTATGAATGTGTGTGAATGGGTGAATGTGACAAGTTTTGTGTAAAGTCGGTAGACTTGAAAGGCGCTATATAAATGTAAGTCCATTTACCAAGTCCATCTATAATGTGTTTGATAGTTTACAGGCCATTCAAACGATGCTCTTCTTTTATTTCAGTTTTTTTTAGAATTGCTCTCAATTATCCACAGCAATTATGACAGAAGTATCATTTTAGGTGATTTTAACCTGCATGTGGACAATTAATCAGACTCTTTTGCTTGGAAATTTTTGAATTCGCCGAACTGTATGAAGTTTATACTTCGTTTATATTATGTTACTTAGCCTACTCATAACAGAGGCCACACGCTAGACCTTATAATAACATACGGCTTGTCTGCCATATTACTTCGGTTGTGGATGGCATCTCTGATCATTTTTGTGTCTTTTTTACTGTTAATTGTTTTATACAACAGGATATTCTGGAACAAACTGTGAGGAAGCGCTATCTTACTGCTGAAGTGGCTGCAAATTTTATTGATCTTCTGCGCAACACTCCTGCAGACATTTTACCCTCCTCTTGTGATCTTATTGCAGATCGTTTTAACAGCAAACTCAGGGTAGCCCTTGGTGCAGTTGCCCCACTAAAAGTGAAAAAAATTACCTCTAATCAAACATCTCCCTGGAGAAATGACAAAATTAAACAATTAAAGAGAAACTGTCGAACAGCAGAAAGAAGATGGAGAAAGAAGAAATTAATGATCAATTATCAAGTTTACCGTGAACATCTGACTATTTACAATAAGGCAATTAAACATGCAAGACAAGAACACTTCTCTAAATTAATAACTGAAAATCGAAATAACCCCAAAATCCTATTCAACCATTTACCATCTAATCAACCCTGTTCTTATTAAGTTTAGCAGTATGCTTATCAACTCGTCATGTGAACAATTTGCAGCACACTTCAAAGATAAGATAGAAACCATTAGATCAAATTTATTGCAATGTCAGCCTATGATTTTTAATACCCCAGAACCTTTGTTTTTATGTGAGGAAACAGTAGATAAATTTGTCCGGTTGATGCTGAGATGCTGGGCAAAGTTATTTCCAAATTAAAACCAACTTGCTTTTTACAGCCTATCCCCACTTCCTTTTACAAAAAACATTTTGTAGCTTTTTGGATGAAGATTTTTCTGAAGCGAAACATTCTAGACCCCTCACTTACACCCCTATCTTACTGATAGAGAGTTTGTTGTGAGCATGAATGAATGTTCATCTAGAAGCTATAAAAAGAATTTTGGTCTTCCTCAGGGTTCAATTCTAGGTCCTACACTTTTTAATCTTTACATGCTGCTGCTTGGAAACGTCATCAGGAGGCACGGCATAAATTTCCATAGCTATGCTGATGACACAGCTTTACATTGCTGTGTGTCCCGATGATGTCTCCCAGTAGACTCCTGTTTTAACTGTATTTTATATATCAAGCTATGGATGACTGAGAATTTTCTACAGCTCAATCCGGACAAAACTGAAGTCCTGGTCATTGGTACTGAAGCCCAAAGAGCCAAACTCAAGGGGAAACTGTAAGCACTGACATTAAACCCCTGTCAACAAGTCAAAAACCAAGGAGTTATCTTTGCTTAGATCTGAGCTTTTAGCCTCACATAAGAAACATAACTAAGAATGCATTTTATCATCTCAAGAACATTAATGCATGCTTTTATTACATGCAGAATTGATTATTGTAATGCTCTACTTTCTGGTCTCCCTAAAAAGAATGTCACTCAACACTTACTTCAAAACTCAGCTGCACGTCTGATGACCAGAAAGAGAGCACACATTACACCAGTTTTAAAATCTCTGCACTGGCTTCCTGAGTGCTTCAGGATTAAGTTTAAGATTATTTTACTTGTTTATAAAGCTCTTAATGGTCTTGGTCTGACCTATTTATCAGATTTGCTTTTAGCCTATGATCCCTCTAGAGCCCTCAGGTCTTCTGTAAGTGGCCTTTTAATCATTCCTAAAGTTAGAACACAAACCCATGGTGAGGCATCCTTTTGTTACTATGGCCCACGTCTCTGGAACAGCTTTCCTGAAGACCTGAGGGCAGCAGAGAATGTTGATATTTTTAAAAGCAAACTCAAGACCTACCTTTTCAATTTAGCTTTTAATTGAATTTTATGTATTTGTTTATTTATCTGTTTTATTTAAATTTTTTATTATTCTTGTTAATGTTTTATTGATGTATTTTATCTATGATATTGTCTGATTTTATTTATTCATTTTTATTGGGTTTTATTTATGTATTTTTCTATTTTATTTATGATAACTATTGTCCACTGGGGGTCGGGGATTCTGGGATCGCTGGTCAGGATGCTACTCTTTTGCATTTGTTTTGGGTGTGATGCTGTCTTTTTTGCTGCATGTGATGATATGGGTTTAATTATAGAATGAACTTTGTATTTTATCTATTTTTAATTCCTTTTATTTATTTGGTTTATCCAGTCTATGGTGTTTCCTCACTGCAAATTGCTGAGAATAAGATAGCGCTTCCTCATTTTCAGTTGCTTTCTTTCAAGTGTGTGTGCGTGTGTTGTGTGTGTGAGAGAGAGAGAGAGTGTGTGTGTGTGTGTCTGTGGTTTTTGGTTTTGCTTCTGTTTTTGTTCTTGTTTTTGTTATGTAAAGCACTTTGTACTACATTTTGCTGTATGAAAAGTGCTATATAAATAAAGTTTGATTGATTGATTGATTGATGGGTTTGGCAGTTTTGGCAGTTTTTGGAGGTGTGTGCATGTGTTTCGGGGTCTCTTGGTGTTTGGTGTTTTGCCCTGTCACTTTGATGGCAGTGCGCGTTTGGTCTGCGTGGGCTCCACGGGGCATGATGGCTCATGGTATCCTGGAGTGATTTGGCGGTGTTCTGGGAGGCTTCCTGTGCTGTTGCGGGGTGCTTGGTTTTCTCAGTCTTCGGGAGCCCCTGTCGCTTGGGGCTTCGTGGTCTTCCTTGGTCTTCGGTTGATTCTTGTGGGGCTTTGGGGTGTGTGTGGGGTCTTTGTCTTGCTGCAGCTGGACTGGAGTTCCCTTGGAGCTTTGCGGGATCTGCTTGGGGGCCGGGGGCGCTGGGGGCTCCTAGCTGGCAGAAGTCAGACTGCTGCTCAGCGGGAAGCTTGCTCAACAACCAAGCAAGATGTTGTTGATGATGATGACATTTTAAGTTCAATTTCTCCCTCAGGTCCCAGTGTCTTCAGCAGCCCCACCAGAGATTGTACTTGTAAGGGAATTTTCTGACATGCAGCAATGTCCCCATGTTTGACATCAGGGGCTTCCAAGACACTGGCTATCTTCTTCAAGGCCAGCTGATGAGGCTGACCAAATTTCTCATTTAAGGCTGCCAAGGTATCCGAATAAAGTGTTGGTGAATTTAGGAAGGCATCTGCTATCAGCATATTCTCTTCTACCTTTAAATGATCCAACAATATCTGATATTTAAAGAGCTCAGTGGCATCAGTGGGGAGCAGGTTCTCCAGTGCAAGCCTGAGTCTAGCAAATTCACCAGGGTCTGGGTTGCTGAACTTTGGAATAGTTGGGACAGGGCCTCGGTATACACATTCGGAGCCCAGTGGTTAGTTATAAGCAGGGTGCACCACAGTTGGGGTATGCAATGTAGGTTTGGGGGCTGCAGCCATTGGATAAGCTTGGATAGGTATCTGCTGTGGTTGACAGTTGCTGTGGTTGTGCTGTTCGAACCTGATTGGCAGTAGGCTGACCTACTGTGAGTTCCCGATGACTCCGGAGCAGGAAAAGGCATCGACTGTGAGCCAGTAACAAACTTGGACATAAGTGACTTGTTGCCAAACAAGGGAGCATATGATCGAGTAGGTTGGCTCGCGGGTGGTGGAGAATAAGTCCTGGGGGTTAGCAAGAGGTTTGTAACTTCCTGTGGTGGGCCCGAAGCTGATCCTCTAGATTAACACCTTTCAAATTTTCAGTTAACTCTTCCTCTGGTCCAGGCCAGGGTGGAGGATCAGGCCATTCCTTTTCATCCTCTGCTTCATTCCTCCCCCGCGATTGTCGGAATGGGCAAATCGGACCCAAAATCCAGCCAAAAATCCTCTAGTGTGGGGCCAGCATACCACATAACTAAAACACTCTGCATAAAGCAGACCTCTGATAATTACCTCTCACTTGTGATTGGCTTATTTGTTATTGCCTTGTCATTCTATAAACCTGTGAATATAATCCAGGCAGCAATTTTGTCATCACAATGTAGCTGGGAAAAAAAGTAATGTAAAAATGTAATTTCTAGGAGACAGGTTGGTCTAATGTCCCGCTGATTGTTCCACGAAAAGATGACTCGTCACACAACAGATAATGTCTCTCAGGGAAAATTGAGTAATTAACAAAATGATGCAACAAAATAGTCCTTAATGCAATACAGCTCAGTAACAGAAAAAAGACTAAATGCATCGATATAAATTATGTTCAAGTTCAAGAATTCTCTTCCATCCAGTTACAGTGTCCCAGTGCTTCTCTACCTTCCTAGTGACAGAGATGCTGAGAGAGTAAGAGAGATAATGTGAGCAAGTGTACAAAGGTTTGCAGTGGAGTGCAGAGAGGGCAAATGAGTAAAATATGTGACAGAAGACTAGTGTACTTATATGGATAATAATAAGGAATATAGGAAATAAGGAAAGTAAAGGAAATAAGTCAATTAAGCACAGAACATATTTTGCTTGTTGTTAGCTCAAATTTTAATATATTTGCAGGATAAGGACATACTCAGAACAGGAGAAAGAAAAGGTGGCCATAGAAAAAAAAAATCAGTTTTCTTTTTTTTTAAATCTCTTTTTATTGATGGTTTTTAATAGAGACAGAACAGGCGAGCAGAAAAAAACAACAACAAAAAAACACAGTTCATACAAACACCAAATGTGGTCACACCTGCCTGCCAGTTCCCACACCCCCAAGCATGTTCCCAATTACCCCCCCCCCCCCCAGCTTGCTAGGGGTCCAGTGGTACCGGTGCACAGTTTTGAGTTGTGTTAACTTCAGTGATACATCCTTAGAGACAGTGTGGCCCCTTCTCCAAACCTCATACCACTCTTCTTCAGTAATGTCACATCCTAAATCTGTACTCGCAGTCTCTTTGTGGCCTGAAAGTTTGATGTTATTTTGTCGAGTTCTTTATAGATTCCAGGTGAGTTTATTTTCAATAAACATTTGTCCCAATGTGATGCCACTGGAGGGTCTTTAATTTTATTCCTAAAAGCTTCCACTGCACTTCTTAATTGGAAATATTTCCACCAAGGTAATAGGACAGGAGAGATTGCTGTGTTCAATTCAGTATAAGATTTAAATCCAACATCTGTGTCGAGATTGGCCACCCTGGAGATGCCACTTCCTTGAAACTCCTTCCATCGGAGTGGGTTCTTGCCTATAATTATAGAAGGATTGACCCAAATGGGTATCCATGAGGACCATCACACCGTTTCCTTAGTGAGTTTATGAATAGACCTCCAAATGTTGTATAGAAAACTCAGACAGGGGTGAGGTTCAACCATTCCTTGCTGTTTAATATATATAGCATCTTTCAACTGAACAGGTAGCATAAAATGCTGCTCAATATTAGCCCATGATGGCTTGGGGTAGGGGGATCTAACCGTCAATATAAATTTATTCAGTGTAATGGCCCAATGCTTTAGCTGGAGATTAGGCAAGTTAAACCCTCCTTTATTTTTGGGTGTTTGCAAAGTTGCGAGGCTAAATCGTGCCTTTCTCCCACTTCATAAAAAATGATGTATATGTTTATCAACTTGCTTATATATATTATCAGATATTTGGATTGGCAGCATTTTGAGCAGATAAAATAATTTTGGGAAGACCATCATTTTTATAGAGGATATTTTGCCCCAGAGGGAAAGGTTGAGTCCCTTCCACCTCTCAAGTTGACTTTTCATTTCCTCATGTATAGGACCAGAATTTACTTTTGTTATGTTCTTTATATCAAGAGGAATTTTAATGCCTAGATATGTGATGCCATGTTGTGAAATCATAATTTTGAATGCACTCAAGTCAGGAATAGATGCCGGATCGGAGAGGGGGAAGGCCTCTGTTTTGGTCCAATTTACTTTGTATCCAGAGAAAGTGGAAAATTCCTCTATTGTCGTCAAGACACTCTTAACTGACTGAAGGGGCTGAAAGAGGAACAGGATGACGTCATCAGCATATAGTGATAATTTATGGATTTCGTTGGCTATTGTCACTCCTTTGATGTCAGCGTTCGCTGTTATCGCTATAGCGAGTGGCTCAAGGGCCAGGATAAATAGCAAGGGAGAGAGAGGGCACCCCTGTCTGGTTCCCCTATGGAGCTCAAAATTACGGGAGGCCATACCGTTAGCAATAACTGAGGCGCAGGCACCAGAGTATAAACTTTTGACACACCGGGTGAAGTAGGGGCCAAAACCATATTTCTCCAGAATCTTGAACAGGTACCCCCGGTCCACCCTATCAAAGGCCTTCTCAGCATCTACGGACAATGCTAGGGTAGGAGTGGAGGATTTTCTATTGGCCCATTTTATATTCAGTAGTCGTCTGATGCTGTCTGAGCTATGCCGATGCCTAATGAAGCCAACTTGGTCAGGATGCACCAATTTTGTTACTACATGTTCCAGCCTATTTGCTAACACCTTAGCCAAAATCGTAATTATCACAATTCAAAATAGAGAGGGGACGCTGACTCCCACATAACAAGGGGTCTTTATCTTTCTTGGGAAGTAGAATTATTGATGCTGTATTTGAGGATGTAGAGAAAGCACCTTTTTGAAAGACCCCATTATAATGTGCCAGTAACAGAGAGGAAAGTTTGCTGTGAAACTTTGAATAAAATTCTTGTGGAAGGCCATCAAGGCCAGGTGATTTTCCTGGGGCCATTTGACAGATAGCTGTGTTAATTTCATTCTCTGTTATCTCCCCCTCAGTTTTCCTTTTTTCTTCAGCATTAATAGACGGCATATGAATATTGTTGAGAAATAGCTCCATCTTGTCGTTAATACTGTCATGGTCGGAAAATGCCATTTATGATTGATAAATTGACTCAAAATATTCCCTATAAGTATCATTTATCTGTTTCTCATTTGTCATTTGGTTACCATATTTATCTTTTACAGCAGTGATTATGTTCCTACTTTTAACTTTTTTAAGCCTGCATGCCAAAAGTTTAGATGCTCTCTCTCCATCCTCATAGAATTTAGCTTGTTTCCTGAACAACGCATATTCCACATTAGTATACAGGGAGTTAAGCTGGAGTGTGAGGCTGGAAACTTTCCTAATATTTTCATATTTCAGTCTTGGCTACTTTTAACAAAGCTACAAATTTCAGTTGATTTTCTTTCTTTTGTTTCTCCTTCGAGCTTGGAATCCCATTATCTGACCTCTTATATAAACTTTTAAAGCTTTCCACAATATACTTGATGAAGAAACCAAGCCCATGTTATGTTCGAGGTAACTGTCAATTTCAGTATGAATAAACGTGTACAGCTCCTTGTCCTGTAGTGTTCCCCCGTACATACGCCAGTTAAAGCTCTGTTTAGATTTTTGTAAAGGGGAAATAATAAGTTCCACTGGACTATGGTCAGAGATGTGCCAACTTCCTACACTACAAGTCAGAGTATTGTCCACTCGTGACTTGTTCACCAGGAAGTAGTCCAATCTGGAGTATGAATTATGGGGTACTGAATAGAAGGTGTAGTCCTTCTCCGTTGAGTGTATTAGTCTCCATATATCTACTAATGCTTGGTCTTATCTTGGGCTCCGAATGCTTGGTCTGATCAGAGTATTCAAAGCTATTTCGGCATTATTCCGGCCTCTGCTTGCAGCTGGAAGCGATTTGTCAACAATTTTGTCCAAGACAGTATTAAAATCACCCCCCATCACAATTGGGATATCTCCCAGCATAGAAATATGATCATTAATTTCATGGAACACCGTACCATCTGAGTTAGGGGGAACGTATACATTAACAAATGCCATTTGATTGTTGTTAAGGGTACCAATAGTAATGACATATCTCCCATAAGCATCAGCAATATTACGTGAGATGATAAAATTCAGATTTTTGTGAAAAAGAGTTACCACCCCTCGACTTTTAGTATTGTATGTGCTGAATGAAATTTGACCAACCCAATCCCTTAGCAGTTTTGCTTCTTGTTGAGATAAATGAGTTTCCTGCAGAAATAATATTTGGCATTTTTTACTTTTAGCAAAATTCAAGATTTTTTTCCTTGTATCCCTCTAACGTTCCATGTCATAAGGCTTGTACTAGCTGTTCACATTACTAAATGTGGTATAAAACTTTTCACCTGTTGACCAACTCGTAACAAAAAGGTCTTAATGACATGTCTTAAGGACATAAAAAACTGGATGACCTACAATTTTCTGCTGTTAAACACAGACAAAACCGAAGTCATTGTGCTGGGCCCTAAACATCTTAGAAATACTTTATCTAATGATATAGCTAATCTGGACGGCATTACCTTGACTTC
>JBBPCS010005532.1:0-10427 GCA_037974645.1 Hollardia meadi
CCTGGCGGGGGGGGGGGGGGTGGGGGGTTCCTGCCAAGACCATAAAACATGGCAGCCTGATGTCTTCTGCTATCTATAGTGTGATCTGGTGTTAGAAAAATCAATGGCTAAATTAAGCAGAGAATGAAGTGCTGTTATGTTTGGTTGGTAATTGTGGTGGTGTGTCTGTGTGTCTGTGTGTGTGTGTAATGACCAGAGACAGATTTCAGAGCTGTTCTGTGATCAGATTACAAGTAGGAGTATTTTTAAAAGTCCTACTTCCAAACTAACATGTTGGTAAACTATCACCATTAAAAGTACGTAGAATGAATGATTAGCACTTCCTGTTTGCACATACACCTATGGCTGTACATATATCTATTATTAAATTACTTTGAAACTGAAGAAAACAACAAAAAAAACGGGATGATTTTAAGGCAAGTTCTGTTATAAGTGCTATAAAGAGCGTGTTTATTCCCCCATACCATTTCTAAGCTGATTTTTTGGACGTTTGGATGGACACGACACAACACACACTAATACTTGTAAACTGTACGTCACACTGAATCTAAAAATGTGTGCATCATGTCTCCGTGTCCAGATTTGCCTGAGTTACGACCCCAAGGATTATGAATTTTTAACACACCTGTCCAGTTTCCTTTTGTAACATCATATTTGCTCCTCTCTGGTTTCTCTCATTGGAAACCTTGAAGCCATGCTGACGTAATCATTCTGTTCAAATGCTTTTATAATCAATACCAATGTATCTGTAAGGGTTTTTTTTTTGTCTATGAATGACCTCTAAAATTGAATTGCAGTATGGGAGTCGGCTGTGTTGGCCTCTATTAATGCAGAGAAAATATAAAAGTAGGTTAGTTAGGTGAGCAATTAAAACAATTTCACATTCATATACAGCTGACAGTTGCAGTATTTGAACAGGGCTGTGGGGGAAAATAATAAATATTAATGTGCTCTTAAACCTATACGTAACTATAATGAACCAAGTCCAAACTTCCTCTAAGTGCTTGGCTATTTTTAATGAAAACATTCTTTCTAATTTGCATAAAAGTAGCATCTCTTATAATAAAAAAATCAGGGTTGCAGAATCTGAAACATCTGTATTTCATTTATCCTTTTGCTTTTATTTCACTTGCAAGGTTACACCATCCTGTAGTGGAGGCATGGCTGGGTGTAAACTGTATATTTCCAGGAATAGAAGAAACTATGGGATTTTGCACGTCGAGTCTAATGGCTGCACAGTCACAGGAAGCGAGTCTGCAACGCATTGATTGGCCAAGCCAAATCAGAGCAGAATTACATGAGCCAATCAATGTCTCTGATAGCTCAGGGCGAGTGGGGAATCTGAGATCGAACCACATTGCTTGTTTTCGCCTCCCATCCCGTTCTGCATTTCCCGGTGTCTTTACTCCATTCTCTGCCCCTGTTTCACTCCATTGTCAGCGGCCCTGAGATAATGGTTATGAATAGGCAGCGTTACCATGTGATGTTTAAGGGCAACGCGTACATTTGGGGAGGCGAGATGAGAAAGGGAGCTAATTTGTGAAGAGAGATTAGGCCATTCAGCGGCTCGGCGTGCTGCTGTCAGGAAGGCTGATGGGGATAATTGGTGGGAGGACGGGGACAAGTGTTGTTGCATGTTCCCGTTGACATTGATGATAATTCAGTGGACTCAGACACTCTGATAAATTCTGTTTGATTCACTGTTTAGCCTGCATATGATTCACAGTGGGGTTACTGTGGTGTAAAGCTTCAACATTTTATTTTGTCGGTTATCTCACAACTTTCAAAGGTGTTAGTTGTAGAAAGTAATGCATCAGCACCAAGTTAATTGTGTGTTTAATTAACATGAACAAATGAGACACTGGTCAAGACATTTATTTGTCTCTCGCTCAACTCTGTGGGGGCAAATTGGGTTTCTGAGAATAATTTGTCTTTCACAGAGGAAATAATAGAAAGAAGATATATAAATGATTTTAAGGCAATAACTACGTCCTGAACTCTTATTATTTTACTTGAAATGTGTTAGAGCACCGTATTTTGCTCAGTTTTTCTAAAACATTCTGTTGTGTTAGCTTAGCGTGTGTAGTCATGTGAATATAGCAACTTTCAAATGCAACAACAGTCAGGTTTCAATCCAAAAGTAGCCCAATTTCTGACCAAATTTCCAGAAATTTGGCAAAATAAAACGTAAGTTAATGTGCTTTTTCCATCACGTATTGAGATAAATGGCTAGTGATGCTAATTTTCCAGTAGGGTGCCATTATAATAATAACTTTATTTATAGAGCAGTTTTTTTAAAAACAAAGTACAAGGTGCTTTACAGACAGATAAGAATAAAATACCAAAAAGTGATAAAAGAAAGAACATGAAGGGCAACGTTAAAGAAAATAAACCAGAAAGAAACAATAACATAAAAGTTACCTCCGATAAAATCAGGATATTCCTTCCAATAAAAATACACTTTTAGATGAGACTCAAAAGAAGACGCCGACTCTTCCTCGGGGAGGTCACTCCACAGCCTTGGGATCTGTCCCCCTTTAGTTTTTTCATTTAGTTATTATCTACTCTCTACTTTTTAGTCCACAAAACATTTCTGAGGTGCACAGAAAAACAGCGTTGCAGCATTTTCCTAAACAACAGAAGAAAAACCTACGTTGTTTCGGAAACAGCCGGTGATGGAATGTGGCTGTTATTTGCATTTATGCTTTACTTGGTGAAGTTTCTGGGGTATTTGCACTTTATTTGGAAGAAACAGAGGACAACTGCCCGAGGATCTCAAACTACAAAACAACATAATCAGGAGCCAGATCATGAAGAGCCTTAAAAGTAATCAATAAGATCCTAAAATCAATTCTAAAAGAGACAGGGAGCCAATGTAAGGAGGCTTAAACTGCCATGATATGATTATACTTGTTAGTTCTGGTTAAATGTCAGTCAGAAACAACGCAGAAGAAGAATCTGTTCAGTGACATAATGTAGTTAAAAGAGCAGCAGTCGAACTATGTAGAAAATGTGATGAAACTGCAGCATCTGTTTGTTTCATGTATTACTGTGAGGAACGTTACTCCACACAGATCTGATGTTTTCAAACTCGCTTCATGTACATCATGACTTATTCACTATGCCTGTTTCCATTGCATTTTGTTTTCAGTGATACACCAACTTTTTTATGATATCTTGGCTTTGTTTTTTAACTTCTGCTGTTTTTATTAGGCCTGTTTTGACAGTAGCACTGGGGTCGCTAATGTAATTTTTAAATCTTTGACACGGTGACGTTAAAGGATAAAAAACAAATCCATTAATAGGCCAAAACCAACAACTGAACTGATCCTACATTAGCCAAGGCCTGATACTTTATCTTATTGTGGCTCAGAGCTTCATCAATGAGTCGCACTGTTGAACTGGGTGACATGTTCCTTCATAACCATGAACAAACACACACTGTAATTTATATTAAGTTAATCACAGCAAATTCTCACTAGAGCACAAAATGTTAATTAATCTGCTGCTGAAAATGGACCCAACTGCACTGTTGTAGGAGTAATTTAAAAAAGAGAATATATTTGTGAATTATATCTGCAGTTGGAACAAAATGGACTTCAGCCACAGACATGATCGGGAAAGTCTGATTAAAGAAGCATTTCACCCGGGAAAAAAAAAATTCAGTTAATCACCCACAAGTTTTTAAGTCCTCAAAACATTTCTGGAGCTCCACAGAAAAGCAGCGTTGCATCATTCTCCTAAACAACTGCAGTAAAACGTACGTTGTTTTGGAAACGGCTGGTGATGAAATGTGACTGTTATGTGCTTTTGTGCTCTACTTGGTGCAGTTTGGGTGTTTCCATTTTCGGCTGCTTTGTGCTTCCTTTTCACTGCGTTTTGGAGGCTGGTATTGTGCGTTTTACTCCGCTGCATTTACTCACTGACTTTGGTTGTTTGTTGCTTAACAGTTCCTGATTAATGATAGAAAATATACTGTAGATCTATTGTTTGGAACAATTCATTTTAAATTGGTTGTGTGGTGGTAATTGGACAAAAAGAGAAAAAACACAAATACCGAAAGTTTGAGGAGTGCTGAGTATGAGTGCAATGTACCACCCCTTCAATTAAAAAAAAAAGAAAGAAAAAAACAAACATAAAATGGCTCCATACAGCTCGACCTGCATAATCCAAGTCTCCGAAAGCCACAAGATCCCAAATTGACTTGAAAAGATGTTATTTACACCCTTTTTTTAAAGGCAAAATCCACTTCAAACGGGATGCATGCTAACACATTTAGCTTATCTAGCTTTGCTAAGTTTCTGGCTTAAAAAAGGATGAAAATAAATTGGGTTTTTTTCAAATCAATTTGGTATCTCAGGACTTCAGGAGACGTGGATCGTGGTGGACAAACTGACCAACAAAGTCTCCGGCTTCTTCACCAAAGAAAGCCTAGAACTGAAAGGGTTAGGTCTTAACTTTGCAGTTCTGTTTGTAGTTCTGTTCAACTACAGTTGGTCGCTGTCCATCCATTTGGTTTGTATTATATTTGACACAATTATCAGATTTGTGACGATGTGAAAAGCTTGTGACTGCATTTTGAAAGAGGACATCGGGTCAAAACAGTGACACGGTTGGTACTGACTAGCCTGGAGCCTGGAGGGGAGAGAAATATTTAATGCCGCCTTATGTCAATGCTGCATGATGCATCGCCTGCATTACATTTCACTGAGACTCAAAATAATGACTGGATACAGATTTCAGTCCGTCTGTGCTTTTTAAAGACTGGTAGGCAGAGGATCCCTGTCTCTCACATGTGTGGAAAAGCCGGATGTAGAATGCCAAAACAACAGACTGCCTGGTTTATTATGAAACACTGAGCCAGCGTGAAGATCATTCCGTGCTGTCAAGGTGCCATGGTTGGTAATGTGCCGAAGTTCAGGACAGTCAGAGTGACTGTTTAGAGAGTCCTTGAACTGGAATGGCTTCTCCGCAATGTGAGCACATCTCCTCTGGGAATTCAGACTGAAAGTCAATGGGAACGTCCAGGTGTTTCTGACGAGGGCTACAAAACAAGTCTCTGGTTCTGAGTTTAAGTAGAAAATAGGCAGAAAATCGAGGCGCTGTGACCATGGTACCACATCGTAATACATTAGAACTTGGGATAGGAGGAGATTTGCCCCCCAACAATACTCTCTGTGCTCAGGTTCACCACATGGAAGTGGAATGAAAAAGAGCAGAATACGATTAGAATAATTGTTGGTGACAGATTAAGACAGCAGTTAAACTCCACCTACTGGATTTGACTAAAGTTCATTATTGGAATTTTCTTCCATTTTTACGTCTAATGAAGAACACCGCAAAAAATAGGCCCATTAGTGCGACAAACATGAGCCGTCCGACGATCAGATCAGAAAGGACTTAAACCTTTAGTTGCATCAAACCCCAACGTCTTATCTCAACTATGTAGTTAGCATACATTGTGTTCGCTCACAGTTGTAAAATGATTGATATACAGTTTATATTGTGCGTCCACTTCTAATAAAGTGGTTTAGATAATCTGGCTAAACTGTTGACTACTTTCCAACCTGTTTGATTGGTTTTTCTTGTTCGTTGGAGTTCCAAAAATAAAACCCAAGATGTTTTGACCCGTTGTTTCAATTTAAACTCTTTAGATTTTACCGTGTACGACGTCACTCTAATGCTGAGGAACACTTGGATAACGCCAAAGAGCATTTGAGCCAGTGACCTACCAACACGTTCTCATCCCAGGTCGTCAGTTACCGCCACTTTGTCATGTCTCATCCAAATGCACAAACCAGGTTACTTTTAAGTTTTGGCACAAAAACCATGTGGTTATGTTGCGGAAAAAGTCAGCAACATTTGGTTTCACAGGAGACTCAAACTCTGGTTTCCTGGGTAAAAGTCACGTGTGTTGCCCACCACTCAACCTGGACCTCCACCCCTCTTTGGACCTTGTCGCTTTGTAAACTAAGTGGCGTTGTGCGGTTGCTTTGATTGTCTCATACTGATGTGGATGTGTTTAAGTTGGAGGTAAATAAACCACGAAAAGGAAATTTACCTCAAACGGCTGGAGAAAGGATTTTAGACAAGCTGTGTCTAATCAAGGCACACAGTTTGGGGGAGGTGAAGGAGCCTTCATTATGGACAAACTCTCCCCACGAAGCATGTAGAGAGTAAAACAGAAACCTAATAAATATGCCTCTGAGCAGCTGCAGAGCCCTCATCAGCCGGATTCTCATTGTGTGTTTTCGTGGCAACCTCTTAACCACACAGCCACACAAAGGCGTTAAAAGGCGTGTGGGTTGTGGGAAGAGGTTAATTTGACCTCCTACATGCTGCCCCTGCCTTTCGCCTTCACGGAAACAGTGACATCTTAATCTGCATTTAGTCATTTATATGCAGCGCGGTGCTCTGACTCACTCCAGATGCAGATAGCGAGCAGACTGTGCTCATATATGCAGCATAGGGGACCCTACATTTCCCATGAGGACACACGCCTTCCTCGTCTGTCCTTGAGTGTAAAAAACCTCCATGTTTTTGTTTTTTCCCCCTCTTCTGTGTGTGTCTGCAGGCATGCACGCTAATAATCTAGCTGTGCAGCATGTTAGCTCCATTTAAGTCTATTATCTCTCCCTCTATGGGCTCAATTCAGAGGGGCTCTTCTGCTCTGTAGAGCTGCCCTTTAAATGGCTGTCTGTGGCCCCCATTTCTCTGAGGATTCTTCTGTGGAAATATACAGGCCTTTTGGTAATAATGGCTGGTGTTAGGAGAAAGAGAGGGGGGAGGGGGGGCCTGCTAATGAGAGATTAATGTGGCGACGCAGGGAGGAAGATGGAGGGGTGAGGAGATGTAGGGGGTAAAAGGAAGAGGAGGTGATGGGGGGAGAAAAAAGGGATTTTTACAAGAGTGGATTCATTAGCCTGGTGAAAGGTAAAATGTAAGCATGATAATGTAAGTAAGCCAGTTCATGTAGATCAGAGTCGGAGCTATTTTCACGTCTTTCACGAGGATTTTTCTACATTCAGCTGTATTAATATTTATCACATGTCCCTGAAACGTGTCACGCTGCAACTTTAGTTGCCGAATTTAGTGTTTGTGTGCTGGACAAAATGCAAGGACGTCCAATAAAACAGTTGTCTTTGCTGTCAGAGAAACACTTTTATTCCTTTTGTATAACAGCTGCTCGCCTGCCAAAATGATTTTTAGAGTTTTAAAGATTAACGATTCAGGGTAAAGATGAGGTATTGACACTTTAGTTTAATTGCACAATACAAGCTCCATGTTATGGTACACAAATAAAAGAGTAGAAGCAAAGAAATACAGAATTTCATAGCTGATTTAATCATTTAATCATGTTCCTGTTCCAATAAAACATATTTCATAATAACCTCACAAGGTGGACACTAATTTAAGATATGTTAAACAAAACATGCATCAAGTATTTTACACCCGTATGTCATTCAGCGTCCTATAATCGAGCGAAGGTGAACTGAACTGAACACGGACAGCTTGAGGGATTTTTTTATTTTCTGCATTTCCGTCACATAAACCAAAGAATTCCTTCAATGAAAAAATAAACACAGGCTTTTATTCATACATTATTTTACAGAATAAAAAAGATATTGTAAATGTAATTTCTCTCTTCCCTCATTCAACTCTTCCTCCTCCCCTTCATTCCCTTTCACCTCCCTGCGCCTCCCCCTCCTGATCTGTGCACTGGTTATGTAAGTGGCCCCCAGATGTGTGTGTGCGTGTGTGTGTGCGTGTGTGTGTGTGTGTGTGCGTGTGTGTGTGTGTGTGTGTGTGTGTGTCTGTGGAGGAGGAAGAACTCAGAGCAGATAACTTGCACTGAACAACAGTTAACTGTTAATGTGATTCTTCATTTCCTGTTTGATTCAGGTAATCGATAGTCTGTCTGAAGGGCGTCATTGGCTTGAGTTGTAACGTTTTAAGCACAGAAGTAGAGTAAAAGCAGAAAAACATCAGAGCAACATTAATTGAATTAGAAACAAAAAAGCATAAAAGGGTCAGACAGCTGGCGTTGGTAACATCAACTGAAAAAATCCCCTCAGAAAGCGGCGTGTGAGCGACAAGTTCGCTATCTTCCAAAAGCTCTTTTAGCTCTTTTAGTCTAATAAATACATAATTGAACAACTCTGTTAAAATGCCACAATCATATAAACGCAAACAAAATAGCCATCATGAACGTACCTCAGTCCAAAAACGCTACCCGGCTTGGCAGTGACTGCTCACTGCTGTGGGCGCGTGCTTTGCTAACGGTACTCTGTTAGCTGCTGAACGAGAGTCTGTCGCTCCTGCAGCGACTCGTTCTTCGTCTCAGCAGCTGTGTAATGTGAGCGCAGCCCATATCCAACGGACTCATTCACATGTAAGAAAACACCTAACTTTACTATAATGAACGTAAACAACAAACATGACTATTGGTACTCGCAGCTGTCAAGCTAGCATGGTAGCATTGGGTAACATGCGCTGTTATACGCTAATATATCTAGCAATATATCGGCCTAGCCTTTTTTTCCTCAGAGCATTTTAGTTATTGATTGCAATCAGGATGTTAAGAAATTTCTATACAAATATATATATTTTTAAAAAATGCTTCTAAAAAGAATTAGCAGCTTTAGCTTTAAAAGTAAAATGTGACTTACGTGAAGGTTCGCAAGTGTTTAAATATCAAAGGTAACCAATAATCATGGCACCTGTGAGTATTATAATGTCATGCTTGGATTGTTATTACTGACGCACAACATGTAAGTAGCATTTAGCGATTAAAGTTTGTGTAGATGGAGCTAATTTAAAGTATTTGTTGGGTAGTTAATTCTGCGAAAATGCATCATACTTTATAAACTGATCATATACGTATTTTGTGTGTAAAATCCAAATTTGCAATGTAAGTAATAACTGAAGCTCTCATATAAATAATAATAAATATTTAACTCTGAATTGTAATGGAGTATAAAGAAGTAGAAAATGGAAATACTTCAGTAAAGTACAAGTTCCTCAGACGCGTACTTAAGTACAGCCCGTGTGTTCAGTGTTTGCGCCAAAATAATATTCTTTTATCATTTAAACCATCGAGCTTAAAGGCAAAACAGGAAATTAAATAAGTTGTATAACTAGAAATGGCAAGTGCTGAAACAGAATACATAAGTCATAAAATTATCAATATCGAGCTTCTAGTTTGGATTAAAAACATAGGTTGTTTTGGAGAGTTTTAAGTGGGCTAAAAATCAGCTAACATAAGCTACTGGCAAAATTCCTCAGTGCATTTAATTGAAAAATGTGTTTAATTTAACTTCTGGTGCTGCAAAAATGTGTGATTCTTTAACTTTTCATTCATTCAACTTTTTATCATCCATCCTAATCTGTAGAGAGGCAGAATGTGTTTTTCCTTCTATCAAGAAGTACATCGTCTTTCCGTAATTTGAAGTTTTCCAGACTGTTAGCTGTAGCCAGGGAGGAAATATTGGTCCCCGTTGTAAGAGATCTGTAAAAGAGGATCAAAAATAAACTTTCGTCTTCTCGAACTCAACCTGAAGATATTTACTTTGTTTTAATATTTAAATTATCGAGGGGTTTCATTAGGCGGACTGAGAGATAAAGCTGAGAGCCAGCTGTTATTGCATACAGAAAGCCTGTAATGGTTTTAAATCTTCCAATCCAGAAACAGAAAGTCGTCGAGGAACGCATGTTGAGGTCATGTTGTTAAACTGCTCTCCCCTTTTACATGTAGAACAAGTCGTATGAATTTAGCTGCTGGTTACTCATTGAAGCTTCAGCGTGTCAGCAGGCCATGCTGGACAGTGAGAGCACTGCAACAGAGAGAACGACATAAGTTTGATTGTCCTTCGTCGTTTACAGGGAATGACTGAACGTTTAGAAGCCATCAGGGCTGTGAAGCAGCCTCGTCGACTTCTTACTCAATTAGAAATCTATTTTGGGACGTGAGCATATTCGGATGGATTTTTTCCAAAGTGGGACAGGAAGTCATGCCAGTTACTTTGTGTGTTAATCATTTAGAGACTTCTGTTCACATTTTAGCATCTTTGAGCTCCTGTTTGATCTTTAATGCATCACTTTGCATCACAACAGAGAGAAAAGAAGCCACAGAAAACATAATAATATAAGTAAACAAGTGCATGATTAAACCAGAGTGGACTTTAGAACCTGAGATGTTTTTGTGACACACCTGCGCTTCATCAGTTATTTAGTATTTTGGCACTTTGGGACAGTCTGTCCAGTGGGGAATATATTATGAAAGTGTTGACCAGTTTGTTTGCAAACGTTCAAGAAATGAACTCACATTATCAACAGAATGTGAAGAAACAGCAGTGTTGACTTTATGTCAAAGACGTCTATGTATTGTGTTGCAGAGATATCTACTGAAGTTAGCATGCTAACCAGCT
>JBBPCS010005533.1:0-34416 GCA_037974645.1 Hollardia meadi
GGCATTATGTTCACTATGGGCACTGTTATGTTCTCTAAATTTACAGTGGGAGTCAGTGTGCCTTTTTTTACTGGCCGCACAGGTAGCTAGTGCTAGTAGCTCTGTGCTCTTTAGCTGTTAAACGTGTTAAAAAGCACCAAAACGAGACCTCAAAATAACTTGTGCTTAATACATTGCTTTTGGACAGAGGGGCGGGGGCAGAGCGGAGCTTCTGGAGGAATAAACACAAGGAGTCACTGTTCGGAACCTATGTACTTCACTTTGTGAACATACGGTCCAGCCAAAAACGTCATTTTTCGGTAAAAATTATTCAGTCTTTTCACTTATTCGGCCGAACAGCGAAAGTCCTTTTTTTGGTGCTATTTTCGGCCGAACAATTTCGGTTGCCGAACAATCGGTGCATCCCTAAAAGTTTTATACATAAAAGTGTACAAATATTAACATCAACATCAGCTGACATATTGTTTAATAAATAAGAGTACGCCAAAAGAATGGTCTTAAATAACGGTGTTAAAATATTTATGAATCTTTGTGTAGGCAGCATATCAGTACTGAATCTGGTCCTGAATCTGCTTTATACTGTTGGTTTATTCAGTCTGAGGGGAGTAGCGGGTGCTGAGACATCCTGGGATTCGTGTTCATTTTTCTGGGATTTGGCTTCTTGCTCAGATTTTTGGGCCTGTGTCGTCGTTTGTGGTGGTGAGGGTGGTGTTGCACGCAGGACAGGTGCTGGGTGGAGGTGTTCTGGCTGGTGGTCTCAGACTCTCTGACCCTACTGTACTGTATGTATTTTTATTTTTTATTATTTGACAGTGTTTTATCCTTGTAGTTTATTATTGATGGCATTTTATTCATGTGTTTTACTCAAGATAGCACTTTCTGAGTTCCTCTGTTTCGAAGTTCCTGTTTTTATTGCTTTTTATGTGTGTGGGGTATTGTTTTTTATTGTGTGAAGCATTTTGTGTTACTTGCTGTATGAAAAGTGCTATACAAATAAAGTTTGATTGATTGATTGAACAGGTTAGAGCAGTCACACAGCCCCCCTGAGCAGCACATCCCACATGCGGCTCAGTGCCTCATCTGGACATTTGGGGTCTAGCCTATTTTTGATCTGTGAACAGTCATATCAGCATCATACCAGTGTTTAACTGAAGTTTTACAGTCCATATCTGCAGAATATAACACAGACTCTCTCCTCTCTGAATAAGGGTATAGGAAAATCACTTCATCATCATTGGAATCATTATCAAAGTCAAACCCACGTAATATTGTCCTCTGAAATGAAAAAGTATCTTTCCCTCAAAATTGAAGTTAAACAGACGAACAGCCAGGCCATGCTGTTACAGCCAGCCCTATCTTGCTACATGCAGTTTGCCTTTGATAAGGATCAATAATGATGACGACATATTATTCATTTACCCTCGTTCAGAGAGAAAGAGGGAGAGACAAAGGATAGAGAGAGAGAGAGAGAGAGTGAGAGAGAGCACACTGGAAAAAACCTGCCCTTCACCTGATGTTTTACTTTTTTTCATGGCTTTGACAAATTTTAAAGATACAGGAATTTAAGCTGTAGTGAAATGCTTAAAAAAGAAAAATAGGCGACAGAAAAATCTAGGCAAGATACTGAATGTCCAGATGATGCGCAGCTGAAGCCGCTCTTCCTGGAGGCTGTGTGGTTGCTCTAACCTGTATCGCAGGCGCTGAAATGAAATGCCAGAGGTTCTGTGAGACACAATCACATTAACAGGTCTGTGATGCTGTACTTCGGCACAGTGGTGCTTTGAGCTTAAAGCTAATGCTAACATGCTCACAATAGCATGTTGTTAGTATGCTAACAATTAATAATTAGCAGTAAACACAAAGTCCAGCTGCGGCTGATGGCAATGTCATTATTTTTGCAGATATCTAATCATAAACTATTAATCAAAATGAAGTTTCACCCAAGTTGAGAGAAATCAGTGCAGAGGGGGACATGAACCAAATATCAAATCACATGGCAGTCCATCCAATAATAGTTTGGGTATTTCAGTCTGGAATGGTTGGCCCACCAACTGACAGACAAACTGACATTGAAAGTAAAAAGCCTACTTTGGTGCAAATTAGATAAAGATTTTCATCATATTTGTGCAATTGGTATTCCTGACAGCATGTCTATGTGATAAAGCCAAATCAATACCATATCAAGTTTTAACAAAGGTTTACGACTACTGTATTGCTAGTGAAGAATTGTCCCAGGAATTATTTTTGGTATTCATCTGCTCTTGATGTGATCTCGATGTCTTTTTGCCTATGGCAACATCTAATATTTATATAGCAATAAAAAACTAATGCAATAAAAGATGATGTCTTTGACCTCTGCCATATTTGTTGTGGTGGTTGCATCAACCAGCATTTTTTTTTTTTTTTTTGCTACCAGGTTACCCTGTGCACTGTTTACATCTGTGCTACACCTTAACACAAGAAACAGAAGTCTGGAGACGGCAACATTTTATTCTGCATATGTCTCTACTGTAGCCATTCTGCAGTATTTTGCTGGATCAGGGTTATCAGGTACAAGATGATAAGGGCCACAAATAAATAAATTGAAGGGTGATTTCATTAACAGCAATGTAATGCTGAATTCCCTTCATGGCCCCAGTCAGCAGATCTAAGAGGTGTTCTTGATCAACTGAAGAACAAAAATACTTGCTTCTTGACAAAAACAAACTGTCATGTACTGTACTGTGGGTATTTCTATTGTTTTTTGTCTAATCCCCAAATGGGACTCAAAAAATATTCAAAACTGTCCCCTTTAACTGCATTACCATGTCTTCTAACATCCAGTACACTTGTGTATCCCGACATCAGCTTTCCTCATGTGACACAATATCAGAAGTGTTCCCCAACATGCACTGTTAAATTGCAGCCACTGCACTGTTCCCTCAGTTTACCTTACCTTGGGAATCTGCAAAGGAGGATTAGTAGCCAAGATGAAGGGGCCGAGCACGGTAGACCACAGGGAGAACGATTATGCAGCTCTAAGCCTCAGTGGCCCTCATTACAACAGCATCCACAGAAAGACATACTGTACAGTATAAAGACTGTCGCTTAGAAACTGCTACTACCTTCAGTCCAAACCATGGTTCATCTGGGTTTTGAAGGCCACTAACATTACCAATATATTTGGGCTACGCTTGTTTAGCGTACTGATTTCAAATTCTTTAATCGGTCCTTATTTCTGGTACTCTAATGATACAATGTAGACGACCTTTTTGTCTTATTTGTTACCAGAAAAGTAAGGTTATCAAACTAAGGCAGCCACCTTATTCATTTCAATTAGGTCATTGAGTTGGTACAGCGAAGGTGACTTGGCAGAGTGCCTTGGAAAAAAGTTGATTGTTGCTTAACGCTTGCCCGAACGCAATTTGAGGTCCCCTTATGGAAGGAAATCAACTATGCACGCACATTCCTGGTAGATTACTTTGTAACATGAATGGTATGTGTTCACCTAATTCTAACAGAGAAAATAATTTGGACTGTTACAACAAAAACATTTATGAAAGAGTGTCGCTTCCTAGCAGAATGGTGCCCTCAGAAATCTAACAAGTCTTATATAAAGGTTGGTTGTGTTTACTGTGATCTGATCTGACTCCATGTAGGATTTAAATAGAAAATAATGGTTAGAACAAAATGTGAGCGTTTTACAGAATAGACGTGGTGTAAATCTGACATGGATAAACTAGGCCGATAAGAGAATCAGTTTGATCACCAGAACTGTCTGAACTTCAATCTAAAACATAGATTGGTAGATCCCCACTCTTTTGGCCTGAAAAGTGCACCATGCCTAATACTCCAAAACCCAATTTCTTTGATATCTAAAGGTCTTCACTTGAAACAAGCTCAATCTCCCTGACATTTATTTAAGTGAAATTAGTATTACTTCTAACATCAATAATAACATTAACAGAATCTATGTTTGCATACAGGAAATCCAAAAAACTGCATTATAATAGAAATATTTTAAGGTCTTCCAATAGACAGCAAAATGAAACAAACTGTATCATATCCATATCCATGAGAGAGACACCACACTGTCTGACTGATATCTGACTTTTAATAAAAGTTTAATTTGGTAAAACTCATATTGCAGTCAGACCACATGGCTGTTGCAGTCAGAGAGCATTTGGAAGTGTGAGGGGCCATTACAAAGACAGGAATAAACAAGCATACCTCTATTTTTTCAGCTTATTATTTGGCATAACAAGGGGTGTCAGATATCTATTGAACTGTTTCACATGCTCTCCGTTGTCTAATTGCCTGGTAATCAGCGTGTAATGAGTTTCTGATGTACAGACTGCATGTCTTGGGAATGTGAAATATGGTTTCTCAGGGATTTAAGCGTGGCAAATGAAGTGATTGTTTTTGTGTTTCGGTGCACCGTAAACCTCAGTGAGTTTGCCTGCCAATTTAACCTCCAATTTTGAGGCCCATCAGCGGAGTTAAGAGCCACAGTATTCAGTTGCTGATTTTCAACTGGCTTCAAAAGTTGATTAAACAGACAATAGATTATACGCATTCCAGGACTGTTTTTAAACCTAATCAGTTTGCTTTTGAGGTCTGAGCAGCTATTTGTCCTTGAATAACGAAAAAATATTAATTTGGAATTTCATTTAAGCCCTACAAATACAAAACAATAATGTTTTCGTCAACATAATATTATTGTACCAAATTAATTAACTTTAGGGTCCAGATCATGATGAATAAATGCCTGAGCTCAGTGGAATTGTAAAAAGGACTAAGTAGTAATAAATCTCTTTAACATTGCCAATTGATTTGATTAGATTAAAAAGAGAAATTACAGCGGCAAGCAATCAGATGATGGCAGAGTCCTATCAGGATCCAATCAGTGGCTCGATGAAACTCAATTAGGATTGAAACGAAGGAGAAAATCGGCTTACACCATCAAAGTCTTTGGACATTCTCTCCTTATAACCTGCTGAGCAAGTAATTGAAAAGGTCGAAACATGTTAATTTACCAAGACTGGACATCAACTAAAGTCTGAAGCATATTTAATTTTAAGAGAATGGTTGGATTAAAATAAGGTTACACAACCTTGGGGTTTGTGATAGAAAATTAGAAAATTAAAGCAGGGAAAGAAAATCCAACAGCATCTCTTCTCATCACAGGTTCCACATGTTGCTCTACATATTTGCCAACTTACCAATGGAAGGTCCAAGTTTTACTGTAACTGTGTGTTGACTTTTTGTTCCTAAATAGTGCTGGACCTTGTATTCATGTATACACTCCTGAATAAACATACAGAAAGCTTATCAGAGAGATGGACAACGTATGTATCCGAGTGCTTTGACTCAACACATCCAGACAAATCTGTGCAATTCTTCAAATTTTTTTTTTTTGAAATTTGACATACTTTTTACAAACATGATGTCACATACAGTATATACCTACTGCTTACTGTCTCTTCTTTTATAATATTAGTCAAAGTTAATTACCAGTAGTCGCATTTCTGTAGGCTGTGACAAAATAAACTTTTTTTTATTTTTGTGACACATTATATCAGATTATTGAAAAGCCTTTTTTTTAAGCCATACTAGCCGTGTGATTGCAACATATCGATTGGCTGTTCATGTAGCGCCACCACCAGGTAAAAAAAAAGTCTGGTTTATAAATATTTTTATTATTTATTTGTTTTTTATGACCAGAAAAAGTAAATGAATGAGTATTCGCATTTAGTGCAAATCTGGTAAATATTAGCATCATGTTAGATGCCCCCTATACAGATATAAAATCATATTAAGTCAACAACCTGTTCACAGCATGCTCACAACCATGATGCTGCAGACAACTTTGATTTTCTCAGTCATGGTGAATCTACAGGATCTCACTTGGTTATTACATAAGAATGAGGTTATTTTTCACCATTTTATTTTGCCTGATGCAGCTTTAAAATTCCGTCACATTATTTTAGGGCAGTTATTATTTGTATAGGGCAGCCATTCATAAAGATATCTGACATAGATCTAGATTAAACAGTGACATTTCTCTCTCTTTGACCCCGTAGTGCTAAAAGATATGAATTAAGCCTTTCGTCACATTATCAATGTTATTCATGGGGGTAATCCTCTATATAAGCCATTAGTTTTCTTTGAAACTCCAAATCTAGAGCCTGAGATTGATTTAAATCTCATCATTTGAGATTCAACCCACAGAAATCTCAATTAAATCACTGTCAGTGAGCGATTCAAATCTGACACCTCGGCTTTTCCCCCTCTTCCTCCCTACCGTCAGCTGACAGCAGGGTTCCCTTTGTACCAGCTGATTAAAAAGACACTTGATAAAAAAGTCCACTCCTGATGTCCCCTTTGACGACAAATCATACTCGTTTGGAATTTGAGATAGCAGGGGGAATTTCAGGAGGGAATGTGATAATTCAGAAAACATCTAATTCAATAGCTTATCCATCAGGCTGCAAGGCAGTGCTGCCCCTGGCCTAATTGGGGCCCTAAGCGAAATTTTGTTGAGGCCCATGTTTTTAGGAATAAAATGTTCTATAAATTAGGTTATGAATGATATATGAACAAACCCCTCTGTGCAAACCTTCAGAATATAGAAAGGAATCAAACTGGAAAGTTTGGTAGATTTAAGTCCTACTGAAGTGGAGATTTCTGACTGAAAAAACAGCCTTTAAAGGTTTGTGTTGCCATTGAAATCTACAGACGCAAAGTTTTACATTTTTACTTAAACAACATACCCACCTTCGAGTGAAGCTCGAACTTCTTCATGTTTTGTTTTGTTTTTCCTCTTGCTTGCGCCGGATTCAAACTGTCTTTTCGTCGCCATCTCTTTACCTGCACTAGTGACCGGCTCTGAGCAGTGATTGGCCAGATGTTGACTGTCAATCATTGCAGCGATGTGTGTGGTAGATGACAGACCTCCTTTCTCTCCTCTCAAACTCAACTGACTTCACTTGGTGCGTGTGGGCCTCGCGAGCGATGGCTTGGGGGCCTCGTGAACTGCTTGCGCCGGGGCCACTGCCGCGCGCATAATTGTGCCGCATTTGAATATAAAATGAGGCCCCCAGCGCAACATGAGGCACTACACACAGCGCATGTTCTGCGTTTAGGCAGGGGTGGCCCTGATGCAGGGCGTCACAAAAATTCACATTATCATTCTAAAAGTGCATCCCTCCTTGTCACCTGTGAGGTAGATACATTTTTACTGTTGAAAAGAAGCACACTTCTGACATCTGGGAATGTAATAATTTTTTCACCAAGTGGCCGGAGAAGAGTAGATGTATATTACCGCTGAGTGCCGAGGAATGAAAAAAAGTTAACATCATTTCATCTGACAGAGAGATGACTGACAAATCCGTGGTGGTCCTGCTAAAACTCTGGGCCTTGGAGATATGGATGACCTACCAATAATACACTGCTTCAAAACACACAATCAAGCCTTTTAGTTCTTGTCCCTTACATGTTCATAGTGGATTTTTACAAACAAAGAGTAAGACGTGTCACACATTGGACAGTTTTGCTGATGTCATCCTGCATCATCAACACTATTCAGTCCAGCAGGGGCAAATTAAGTTCCGGTAACTAACAGCCTGTCAGGACTTTAACTGCATCTTATGTCTTTATGTTTATGTTCTCTGGCGTCACAAAGACAAGCATATAATTACTTCAGACTAGAGATGTCCTGAATCGTTACGTTCCAATTGGGGCTGATACGGCCATATTTTAAATATCTGATAAAATAAAGCTCATCAAAATCTGATCCTTTCTTTCCTGAACTCTACTGTGTTTTTGTCCATCTCATCCTGCTAGCATTGCAGCTCTGCTACCCTTCGACACAACCTACAGTGCGAGCATTCTGCTGCACAAGCGAGTGGAAATGAAATTAGTCTGTGTAGAACTCCGAATTCAGACAGAGAGGCAGAGACCCGTTATCTCGCCTCTCTCTTTTTTATTTCTCCCTCTTAAAGCTCTGTGTACAAAACAGTCAGCAGTTTCTCATCTTTTGCTGGCGCTTTCACTTATTAAAATGACAAACGTCACTGGCAGCGGATCTTTACAACTGTTGCTCATTCATTTGAGGCTAATTCAGAGTGTAACAAGATGACAGGTCAGTATGAAATTTGGTTCTTGTCAGGGTTGTGTGCTCTCTTCAGACAGCGTCGGAACTTGTCTTTTGTGATCCATCCATCCATCCATCCATCATCTATCTACACCCTGGAAGTAGTGGGCCCGTTGGCCACGTTACACCCCTGTCCAACCTCATGTCGTGTATCACTCGGTGACTGTGGGTCGTAGGCCTGGAGTGGCCATAAAAATGATAAATGAAGATGGGTCAATCAAAGAGAGTACAACACAGGGCAGCTACAGTCCCTCAGAACTGTAGACTGTCAGAGAAGAGGTAGAGCTGATAGTGAGCGCATTAAAAGGAGAGGAGCCCAGCAGATATCTTCCCAAGCAAGGGGAGCATTGGTGCGAGGAATAAACTTACTAGCAGGACCGTCTTCTAGCTGATTCTACAACTTAAAAAACTTAATTTATGTAAGCTTAAACTATAAAGTGCTCCAGTCAAAACACAAGCCACTACAGGACATTGCAATACTGTAAGACTTCGGCACAAATCTAATCTACGACTGCGTAACGCCTGAACGAAATACACACAAACATAATATCAGCCCACTCATGACTAGCTACCGTAACAGCCCCCTGCATGCTTAGCATGATGGCTGAACCAGACAGTTTTATCACATTATCATTTCACTTTAGTTGTTATATGTTCACAAAAAACTGCTTTGCATTTTGTTAAAGGTTTAAATTTTTAAATGTTATTTAGTTTTAGTCGAGTTTTTTGTATCGAAAGATGTCAACAAATAGTTTTTGTCCTTAAAATGAACATTGTTCAGAATCAGGTTCTATTGTTTCTACTTTCATGCCATCAATTGTCTGCCAAGAGAAGTGTTGTCTTTTCAGTGGTAGATCTTCAGTCGAGATCTTCACTCCAATTAATCATTAATTGGTCTGGAATGTCCCAAAAATGTATGTTTATTACCATTATGATGACTTAATGGCAGGGTTTGACATACTTTGTGTCTGAGCCTGTGATAAATGTTGTTTGGAAACTAGTGCAAGGCCAAAGACTGAGCAATATATCAATGAATCTGAACCTTTATAAAACACTTATTTCTCCTAGGTCTGATATATCATTTGTCTGATGCTCTGTCCCCCCACACTGCATCTGCCAAAATCAATTACAGTAAACTAGATCAGTGTACCAGAACTGAAAAAAATGTGCATATCTTTATGGCTTTTGATAACCGGGTTTGCAAGATCTGCAGAACCTGTGTTGTTTTTTTTGTTTTTTTTTCAGGTATCAACTAGGTTAAGACATGACATTTTTTAAATGTAATCTTAGGTTTCCCCTAAAACTCAAGTGTGTCAATTCCACGTTTCATGACTGAACACACAAGGCCTGGCTGATTACAAAGTCTTTGATGAATGCAGCCTTATGTGTCCAAGTTTAGAGGACAGTGTAGGTGTAAGTCAAGCATAAATTGTACCATTAGACTGGTACAGTGTTTCCCCAGTGTTTGCCCATCATGTGCTGACAGTCTGTGGCCAACAAGAGCTCATCAGGAAAGTCAGAATGGCTGCAAAAAGTAAAATGTAAATTAAAACTAGTTTCTTACCATGAGAACTACTTTATGTTTTGGTTTTCTGACCCCAATTTTAAGAAATATACTGTATATTTGTTAATAAAGAAACAATGTGAAAACTTAACTTTGGGTTTAGAGCTTATATTTGTTGATGCTCTGTAACAAGCCCAACAAACTTCAAAATGTTTTAGGTTATAGATGGGTCAGACTGTGAGGACGACATGCCTGAGAAGCTAAACTCAAACCGTAATCATAGTATGGCAGCTCAGGACCATCATATCTTCTTCTGTTTATTAAAAAAAAAAAAAATCAGACACAAATCTGGGATGTTTTCCAGACAGGCAAAATTCAGGATTCAGATACATATAAATCTTGAGATTCTTCCAGCTTTCTTGGCATGTATTGTCATTTTGTCCTTAAAATGAGGCAAAAATGGTCAATTATTGATTTTTAATTTTCATGTTTTGTTGTAAAATACTACTACTAATAATAATCTGGGGTGAGGACCTATATATATATATATATATATATATATATAGATTCATATTTTAAGCACAAATGTTTAATGGTAAAACTTGATCCACAAGCCATTATTAAACCAATCCTGTCTCAGAAAAAAATACGTTCATATACAACTAATTTGCTTTGAATAAAGGTTTTGTAAAAATTAACCAAAGCAGCTCTATCATTTTTTACAGCCAATGCAAATGCAAGTGTCCATACACTTGCATTGATATAGTGCCGTTGCAGGACATAGACACACAACTGAATGAGAAAAAGCTTGAATTTGAAAGAAGATGAGCTGGGTTAGCCAAACACTTCTGATTTTTTTTTTTTTAGCATAGTGGCCAGTGGGAATCCCAGTGGGAGTGTGGTTATATATAAGGAGAAGGAAAAAAACAGGGCTAAGAGGAGAAAATGTATTATGTAGCGCAGTGACTATGTCATGGTCATTGCCTCTGGGAGAACAAATCAGGACAGGAAGAAAAGAACCAGGACAGGGGAGGACAGAGGGCAAAATAGAGGTGTGATTTGAAAACACAGGACAACAGAGGGTGGGTGTGGGTTTTGGTTTGGTCTAATTAGTGGGACAAGCTACTCAGAGGGCTACCATCCATCTACAGAGCACAGACACTAGGGGAGCCTTCCAGCTACTTATCCCAGCCCTGGGCACCTCTTTCTGAATTGTGAAAGTGAAGGATAGGCCCTATGGAACACCATATGGCTTCAGCCAGCCTGAAGTAGATCACTGACTCTAAATACATAATACTTATCCTTCGGCATCGACTAGCAATTTCAGTTTATTTTGTGAGTAAAAGGATTAGTTGTTTTATCTCCACCACTGGGAAACATCTTCAGATCCCTATTGTAACATAGTGGCTGAGTGCTTCCGATACTGGAGGTGATCTGAGCTGGATGCAAGCTTGAAAATGATTCTCTGATCATGCAGCAGTTGAATAAAGCTTTCCCTGAGCAATGCAGTTGTTAAGATCAAGATTAAGATCGTACCAGAGACTTTTGCATGGTGAACCAAAATATTTTGCCACAGACCCAGAAGCCATCGGACAGCTGCTTTTGGCTCCTTTAAAGAGCGAGGGAGATTGGAAATTAGAAATTTACAGGGCCGGAAGCAGTAAAAGGCCTGCCTTTCATCCTGCTTCTCTCAGTCTGTTGCAAACTGCTGGAGCTGCTGTCTTTGATGTCGAATTTCGCCCATATTTCCTCTTTGACATGCATTACAACCATTATTACCCAACATTATCATCATCATTGATGCACACAATTTGATGGCCAGCCAACTGTGAGATTTAAGTTGCAGCCACTTAGGCTTTTGATATGCTTTTGAAGCTGGGAAAATATTCGAGACAGAGTGCACGACGGGAGAAAAAACTTGCCTGGGATATAATTGTATTGTAGTGTAGCTTTAATTGTATTCCATGTGTCAACACAGGATCCATTTCCTTTACACTTCTAGCACGCATACCAATTAGGATATCAGACAAACAACATAACCAGCAATTAGATTAGTTTTTTCCACTTTCTATTAACATGGGGGATTTTCTACGATTACCTCCTGCTTACATTGCTTTTGGGCTATTTATTTTTGCTAGATTATGAAATGATCCTGTTACAATTGAGTAGCATGCAGCCACAGTGACGGTCCGAACTAGGGACATATAGGAATGGCTGTGCCCACCTGCTGCTGCGTTTGTCGTGGCGTTTCTGCAGTTATGCAAGAACACTGTGACACCGCTGCTCCACCCCCCCCCCCCACCCCCCCCACCCCCCATCCCCACCACCATTTTATACGATCTCATAAAAAATGTATTTAAGCACTTCTGCTGTTCTGGATGCTCTGTTGCCCTGGCAACCAAATTCACCCACCAGTATTAAGTGCCTGAGGCCTGGAGCTGGTACAATATTGCTTGACTTCTTTTTCTCTCCTACTCTTCTTTCATTTAGTGATATTGTGCCTATACAACAAACATCACAGTGCTGTTTTATTTCATTAATAAGTCATACAGTTACAAATAAAGTTTATTGGGATGGTGAATTGTAACCAGGCTCAGGCAATATGAGGAGGCTTTGCAATATACAGATGCGCCTACGTCCTGCACCCCAGAGTGATGTAAAGGTTATAGAAGTTTCAGTTGCAACTGGAAGGTCACAGGTTCCAATACTCAGGCGCACTGTAAAGATGTAGGTGGGTGAAGTGTATAACACATACATTCTGCCCTAATAGCTATCACAGATGTGAGGCACTTAACCCCCCAAAAAAGAACCAAGGTGTCCATGAAGTACTTACTCCCTCCCCACCCCCCAGCAGCCAATTCCTTTTAAGACTGTGTATTACCAGGAAGCTTGGTGGTGTGAATATGTGAAGCAGGGTGTTAAAGTAAAAAGAAAGAAAAAAACACTCTGGAGACAGGCCCATTTTGTGTTGCTTTTCTTCTTGCAAACATCGACCCAGCATGCTCTTATGACTTAATTAGGGACAGTATGTGACACTGTGGTGGTCCTCAGAGACGGATTTGGAGAAAAACAGGCAGAAACACCTTCATTGCCCCCACACATCGCTGGAGTCATCAGGACAGAGTGCACTCTCAGAGAAATTTTGCATGACAGTCAACACACACAGCAGAATCGAAAATGGCCTCCAATGAGATGAGAGTGGATGTCTGAAGATGTACGTGGCTTTTAAGGGGTTTGCTGGGCCATAGGCGTGCCCCTGGTAAGGCCTGCAGTCAGAGAGGGGACATATTTATGATAAAAAGCCCATGTGTTGCTGTTGTCACAAGTCATCAGATGCAGTCACTTTGCTTTGCCACACATTCCTTTGCACACAATCTCTTCAGAGAATTGAAATTTCCTTACACTGCAAAAAAAAAAGAAAAGAAAAAAAAAGACTTCATCCAGGCTTATCACGGGTAGATATCAAATTAGATATCAAAAAATTTGAGGATATCAAATTATCTCACTGAACAAGGTCACATTTTAACAGATTCAAGGTGATTTTTACTTGGGTTTAGTCACTGAACTTGACACTTATTCCAGAAACAAGGGATAAAGAAAGTATAATGTGCTCATTTCCTTTCAATAAAAACAAAGATGGCAGGTTTAATTGTGGAAAATTCCTTTTTTTTAATTTTAACAACTGTACTTGGTAGAAGTGCCTTGTCTAGTTTGTCTTATGGCTATAATAGATTGTGACTGATCATAATACTACATTAATTACTGTTTAAAATGTTTATTTTGGCTGGTCCTGGGGGCTTGAAATATACACCACATGCACGATACAACAAAGCATAACTGAGGTACAGTGTGTTGTGTGTTGACTTACGTTTTTTGATAAAACCATTTAAAATGTTCTATCTGTGACTTTTTAAAATGTTGTGTTAAGGTGCAGAATGAACACAGAACATTTAAGAGGAAGCACAATTGCATACGTGTATAGTAAATACAAAGATGTGAGTGACTCCACTTTATCAGTGTAGATAATATTAACATAAAAAAGAGGATGTGTCTTCCACTGTTAATAAATGAAGCCAAAATATCCCGGATAAGAGTGTTGCTTGCTCCTTGTGCTGGTGGTGTTATTGAGTGAGTGGTGTAGTGATTGGGCATGGCATCAAGTTCCTGCCTTTTTTTAAAGCATCAAATAGGCTAACTAAATAACACCAAACTTATCGGAAAAATGAACATTTGAACATACATCAGCGTGATAAAAACTAGCTAAAATGACAGAAACTTGCCCTGATAAAGGCCTTGATGGCTGAAATACGTAGGCATGTTTTTATTGACATAATAACCATGAGAAAAAAAGGCTAAAACTACACCAGAACTGCAGTAAAACCATTAAATGTTATGTTATGATTACATTACTAGATGTCTCAGCAGGGTGTGGTTGCCTGTCGTAGCATAGCTTTTTTAATACTAATATTGCTGTTATTGTGTGAGGTCCAAATATTTGGACACATTGTACTTTGATACTTTGGCAATATTGTTCTTTAAACTTTAATGCCAATTAAGGCCCCTTGAGTAACTTGAAAAATAAAATCTATGCTGCGACAGGTAATGACAGACCATCGTCTGAAATAATCATAAGCAAATCTAATCCTGATCATTACAAACAGCTAAACGGTTTTAAATGGTGTTGCCATACCTAGATGTCCAAGATGGTGGACATGCCCGCGCATGTGTGACTCACACAGTAGTGACTGAGATCAGCGAGTGACAGGAACAACAGGAAAATAACACAAAGATCTGGGGTTCCTGGTAAAATAAGTTGGAGACTAAGGTGTTACAAAAAAAATACAGTACAAACTGTGTACACACACACTGTTGATGCGAAAGCTCCTAGCTACCTTTAGCTACTTTCTGTACTGTAAGTAGGCCTACATTAGCTAAACATAATGCTAGCTACAATCGTTTCAGCTTGGGCTATTAAGTAGGCCTAATTGCCATCATGTTGAGAAGAAGTTTAACAGTAAATTGAATAAGTTAGATTTTTGTTGCCACAAGCATTGTTTTGTGTTTTCCTTAGCTAAGAGTTTAGTGTTAAAGGTCCCATATCATGAAAATGCATTTTTATTGTGTTTTTTTATAAACTTGGAGGTGTAAAATTAAAGCTGTTAAAATCTGAAGTCTCTTACTACTGCCGTTCCACTACCCTCCTCACCACAAGATGGCCTCACAGTTACAAGCCAGTAAGAATTTTAGCTGGTTTCTATGTCGAAACAGGATATCCAATAGTTGTCGAGCTAAAAACCTTGCATAACCCACCCCCTAATTGTCCGCTTCTTCCCACAGTTCCCAGGTAAGCCATTGAGACAAGTGTGTGTAGCAATGTGACGGAGAGCTGGCCATGAAAAGTGTTTTATTCCTGGCTGCAGTGCTTCATCCAGATCATTGCACAGCCTTCCAAAGGAGAAAACTGTTGCAGAGAGATGGATGGATTTTATTTTTGGATCGGTCCGAGTGTTTGGCTGCAGTGTGCAGGCTACTAGCGGAGTGAGTGAGTGGGCGAGTGAGAGAGCGGCGGTGTTTATCTGTGCTTAGCCAATCAGAACGTTTGCTCATGAAAAGTAGGAGGTTACTTCCATTTAGCAGCCAAATCCGACTGCGTTTGGCAGAAACAGACAACAGAAAATCAAATCAATATTTTTTTCTTGTTAACACAACTATAATTTAAAAATGTTCAACATTAGCTAAACATGGACCACACCAACTGCCCAGTTGCCAAATTCTCTTGATTAAAAAAGCAAGGTGAAAATTTGCTACATAGGGAGTGCTACTGGAGAGAAATTCAGCAATTAGACTTTGTAATATTGGTAACATAGCAAACATCTCTTGTCGATCTACCATCAGTGGAGGATTACAAGAAAATATGCTGAAGCAAGGAGGTCTGGATCCAAATGAATGCCCTGTCATTCGGAGAGTTTTACCATGTTTGAGAAGGTGCAAAAGTCCAAAACACATCCCATCAAGTCTGTTGTCTCTATTGCAAAGACCAAACCTGACAACACTGACTTCCTCTAGAGAGTAAGTAAGATTCTTTTCCCGCCATCACCTATTCATGATCAATAATCCCCTCCGGCACAGTGTCTGTTGCACCTGGGTCTAGGGGATTATTTTCATGTGCTTATTTCTTGTGTTTAGACACAGACAGTTTCAGACTCAAGGACAGAACAAGAGATAAGAAAACACTTTAGAAAATTCCTGGTTTGTTGTTTATCCAGTGTTAGACAAAGCAGAATACATGGCATTTTATTTACACTGACAGTGAAAAATTCAATGCACTTCACCCACAGTGATGTATCACAGCTGACTCCATCCAGTTTTCAGTTGAGCAAAATTATATAGCTCATTGTCTTTTAATTCCGGCTTTAACCAGACAATAAGTGGGCTTATAAAATATTCAGATATACAAAGTCGTCAGTTTGTTATCTGTTGCTCTTTTTGGCCAAGCAGAAAGTGCATGTATTGAATATAATTATCAACAAGCCTTGACTCCCTATCAGAGGTTAGTACTGCAGCTACAACTACATTTTAGAAAAGCCGATCTGGAAGTCCTTAAAAAATCCTGTTCTTTTTAATATTATCTATCATCTATATTTTTCCAAAATATGCATTGATGGTATTTATTTCTGTAATTACTACTATAGTAGTTGTCATTGTTAGTGGCATCCGCCATTTCTTTGCTGGATTAAAATTGTGGTAACATGCATGTGGGATTCACAGAAAGTGAGGCATGCCTGTGATTCTGTGATACTGTTTTTAATTATATTCAACTGATATCAGCCTCAGTATTTGCTGTTCACTTTCCCACACATGTATGGGGGCTGTTACAGCCAATGCAAACCGAATAGCAGCTGCTTCTGTTGTGTCACATTAAAAGCCTTTAACGAGTGAAACACAGGGTGGCCATTATTATGAGGCAGTCACAGGAAATGCAATGTGTTTGGTGTTGCCAAATCAAGCTTCAATCAAGTTGGTCAAACAACCAAACAAAAATTGTAGTGGGACTTTGACACTGGAATGGTTGTTAGTGTCAAACATGGATGGTTTAAGGATCTCCAAAACCCTCTCCTGGGATTTCATGCACAAAAATCTCTAGAGTTTACAGAGAATGGTGCAAAACACACAAAAAACACCCAGTGAGCACCAGTTCGGTGGACAAAAACATCCTAATAATGGAAGAAAGGTCAGAAGAGAATGGTCAGACTGGAACAAGCTGGCAGAATGGAGAAAGTAACCCGAAATAACCATGTGTTACAACAGTGCTATGCAGAAAAGAATGCTTGAACACACTTGAAACTGGGTACTACTCCTATCAGCAAAGAACAGTGAGGATACAGTGGGCACAGTTTGACCAAAACATCATGGAATCAAAATTCAGTGGTAGCAACATGAATCCATGGAACAATGCTGTGTCAGGGTTCAAGGCCACAAAACCACACGAGCATCGTTTAAATGCCACAGCGTACTTGAGTGTTGTTGCTGGCCATGTGTGTCCCTATGTCTGCCCATCGTCTAATGGCTACTAATGCACAATGCCACAAAGCACATGTGATCTCAAGCTAGTCCTATGATCATGAAAAAGAGTTCAGTGTAATCAAATGGCAGACACCAGTTCTCAATCTAATAGAGCAACTTTAGGGCAAAGTGGGAAAGAAGTTTAGTAGCATGTATGTACAACTGACACTAAGGCTATCATGTCAACACGGACCAAATGTCTTTAATTGAATCCATGACACATGATCCATTCAGGCTGCTCTGGGGACAAAGGGGCAGTCTACTTAATACTAGAAAAGTTGTCCACGTGCATGTTTATGTGCTTCCCTGTGCTCTGTGTTCAGAAATAACACTCTCAGACATCTTTCTGTATGCAAAGTGCTGCCTAAGAACAAGACACCTGTCTGCATAACCAAATGTGAAGATGCACATTGAGATTAATTCTACAAGTTTGGATACTTTGGGGGGAAAAGGGCAGAATGTGAGCAGACACAGCCTAACAGCTCACAGCTGCTGTGTACTTAATAGAACTGAGACACTTGAGGTAAGAAAGTCAGAGTGTTAGTGGGCTTGGATTTCTAGGCACAAACTAAATGCTGTTAGTTTACTCAGTGATTTGGGGATTTATGGCCAGGGGTTACATCAGGCCAGGTGAAATGTGGGTCTGGCTGGTAAGAATGGATGGGTATCAAGGTTCAAAGAAAATATATCCAGTAACTTTAAGAGGAGTTATACGAGCCCGTATGACAACACGGGTCCTTCTACAGGCCTTGAGGCAGTCACTTGCCAATATGGGCCATGGTTTGGATCTCAGACCCATTTTCAAGATCTTAAGAAATTCTGTTATCTTTCAGAAGAGTGCACAGAAATACCACATATTTAATGTGATATGGTTAGACACTTGGGCTCATACTGGCACAGTTTTCAGCCACACTAGCAGCAAGACTCTAAGAATCCTCTTTATGTATGACTGATGTTTGTTCATTCAAGTTGAAATTCGCTCTAGTTCTCTTACACTTCTATGATCTGAAGCTCAATTCTGAGGCTGTTCTGTAAATATTTGTCTAATACATAATAAATATAGCAACTTATGATCAACGCATTTCAATTTCAGGGTTAAATGAACAGCTTCCGGTTCCAGTTCAAGCCCTTCACCATTCCAAGTATGGATACATTTACCGATAATTTAGTTTGTTGAACAGATACAGATAATGGTGTGCTCGCTAATCAGAAGTACACAGCACAAGTTACAGATGTTCCTGTGAATTGGCAATTTGGTACCTGCATCTTTTTTTCTTTTTTTTTTTATTGTTATTGATGCTTAATCTACTGTAAAGATGAAGAACTGTATGGTGGTGCTATAGCAAAATAATCCTGCCAAATACCTCTCGGCTAAACCTTCAGAGCCTTTACCTTCATCTTTTGGAATCAACTTGGTAAAACTTCATTTCTCTGCTGCTTCATAAAACTCTCTTGGTAATGTTTTGTTCCTTGCCCATCATCAGACGATATGACTTTTTTTTTTTTTTAAGAAACAACAGTGCTGTTTAATCTAAATAAATTAGCCCCAGTTGGAGGCAGTAATAATGGAACACAATAAGCCGGTGTCTCAAAATAAAATGAAAGTAGTAAATATCCTGTCTGCTCCGAGCTCCACTCCTTTGGCATGGAGAGAAACAGGGTTCCCTCCATCTCACATCGAAAGCATTAAACCTAATTTAAAGCAACTAATATGAGTTTGAGAGAAGAATACCATCAGAGGATCACTGGTTACTTATCCCAGTACCTTTGCTATTTCTTTGCAACCTGATTTTACACTGGGCTTTGTTTTGTCGACAAGCACAAGATGACAAGCTTAATGGCATTCTTTTCCTCCCGTGTGGCAGGAAAACATGTCAGCCACCACGAGAGATGACACCTTGTTATCTCCGAACAACTCAGAGTCTTCTGATGTCCTCTGTAATTATGCGTGATAATATGCATAACAGCATTTTGCCTTTCCGTTTTTCACATGGTACAAAAAAGACAGACATATTGGGCTTTTCGCACAATACTGGCACACTGAGCTATTACAGTAATTAGTCCTGGCTGGCTTTTCTGCACCATCATTAGCTATTTTTTGCCTTTATTTTGCTGTACAAGGTTTGGAATTTAATCAGCGTTAAAGATTGATACTACAGTGGAATAATACTCTATGACGAATATCAACTTAGTAACAGTAATTTTAAATAGTTACTTTTTATCAATTTACTTTGTAAAAACAAGAGGTACACAGCTGAGTTACTTATCCAGAAAAATCATGATGGCAGTCTTACCTTTAAATGCTTCTGTAACACTTTCAACATGGATAAAGTCACCCTTGAACAGATATGTACATCAGGAAAAGTTCAAATAAAGAGATTTGCATGTCTTGTTCTGCCTTCAAATGAGCGCCGTAGCAAAGTTCCCACGCTCCCTCACAGGCACCACGTGCCAAAGTAATCCAGCAGGCCTTGTCCTGTCTGTTTTAATAGAGCCATTATCAAGTATTTATGTACCCGAGACTTATGTTGAAATGCCGAAACCATTACTTCAACTGATAGATACAGCCAGCAATGTTACAGGTGCCTGGTCTGAGAAGAGATAGTATCAAATTGTATAGTATATACAGTGTACATACAGTTTGTCATTAGAAGACAGCCATCAATGGCTTAAAACATGCAGAGAATGTGTGTTTTAAGTTCCAGGATACAACCAGACTGATTGTGGCGAGTCCCTGACAGCTTCCACGATTGGTCCCTTCTGCAGTTACCTCTTCGCTCCAAATGCGGTTTACTTTTACATCTTACCTTTACGGTTGTTGTTGTTGTGAAACAAAGTGATTGGAGTTTTATTTCAGCAGTAAAATGATGCACTGTATATTCCTTTCAAGTCATTGAAACACCGACTTCTTTCTGACATCCTGTCCTCCCTTCTCTCTGCTTCGCTGCTTGTCATAGACAATGAACACAACCTTCCCATGCTCAAACAAAACTCTGCCACTTCAACACTGGAGAATTTGTTACGCACTCTGTTAAGTACCACTGCATTCATTTTTTTTCTTTTACTTCTTTTCTTTTCCTATACTGTAGCTCCATGTAGCATTAGCTTCCATTAGGGGGTTGGGGGTTAGGATCAACACTATGATTCTGAATACTCACAAGTACCAAACAAATGATTATTGGACATTGTTAATAAACATGTGTTGACTGAATGAAAAAAAGGTACCAAACCAAAAGAATTCAGAACTTATAAAATGTACAATGTGCACAACCATCTTGGAGTTCATCTTGAAAAAAACGGAGAGTGTTTCTGATGGTTGAGGATTCAAAGCTTTATGATAAGTGCTGCATGATTAAAGTGAAGTATTTTGTGGGTACTTTGTCACCCATCACACAGAGACTAGCTAACGTTGTTCACTCTCATTTTACCACTATATTTACCAACTAGTCCATGTCTGTCTGCCATTAGCTGCTGGGCAGATATCGTACAGTTGATTTATAAAAGCTTGTTAACTCACAACACCTGCCAACTACTGTTAGATTTTAAGTTGATGACAGAAGAGTTTCTTGTTGTCTGTTTGTTTGAACCCAAAAATCTGAAAAAAACTGAATCATATTCCTTATGGGTACACAGAGGCCTACTTGGTCAATAAAGCAGATTCTGATGAGCTATAAAGTCTTAAATGCTCCAAAGTGTGTTGGGGAACTGCAGAGTTGGGTGCTATTTCTTTTTGTATCACTACGAGCAACCCCTTTCCCGTTTGTCATTTGATCCATTGTTATCACTCGCAGCACTATAGCTGTGCTATATCACGTGGGGTGTATCTCTCTGTTTTGCCTGTATACAGACATTGCTATAAAGAACTCAGACAGTGTTTGTGTATAAAGTTTAAAACCATCCCATCACTCAAAGTGGTTGTCTGTCAGAGTGGCCAGACAGCTCTATATTCAATCAAGTGCATCGACAAAGACTCCCCTCTCCGTCAGCAGTGAGAGAGCTATACAGCTCACGTCTGTCTAGTTGTTTTAACAATGCAATGTGACTAATGCTTGCTGCAGCTCAGAAGTGTTATGTTGCTCTGCTGGAGTTATTATAAATGTTTTGCTCTCCTGGCAGGCTTCACGCAGGGCAAACGCAATTATGCAGCAATGCTCGGCGCAGAGTTATTTGGATTGGATGGTTACAAAGTGAGAAATGTTTAAACACGGCTGATCTGCAGGGTTTGTGTACTCTGCGTGTCCTGGGGGCAGCTGGCTGCATGCTCCTGTTAAAACAGGGATTTGGAGGTTGCTCTTTCACCTCTTTCACCTAGCCACATGTCACCAGTTGATACACAAAGTGCCTTGTAGGCCATTCTGCTCCCCTTCACGCTCCTGCACACACAAACACAGACAAACAGGCAAACACAAGCTTGCATATGCACAGCCACACACAAATTCACACGCCATGAATTCGGGTGCATCCTGTTAAGAAGTATTGTGCAGTGTTTCGTTTTACAGCTTTTAGATATAGATATTCAGTGTTTGTCAGCAGAAAAGCTGATTCCTCCTGCGCCTCACTAAAAAATAGATACTGGTATTTATTATTAGCAAGACAATCCAGTGCTTTGCAAATGTGTTTTAACCCACAATTATTATTTTATTTCCTCTTGTCCCACGACAAAGAGATTTTTTTTTTTGTCCAGATCTTCCTTTTGCCAGGCTGTGCATAAAGGTCAGCCATGTACTTGACATCATACTGCTCAAGTAATGCGACTACATGCACAGCAGTAAAAATATTCAGATCATCTGAAAACACACGTTTCTGTTGCAGCAGGAGTCCTGAGATCATTAACCTTTTCATTAATCTTTTGATTCTGGCAGCTGCTGTGGCTTCCAACAGGTGGCTGATGGGTTTTTACTAATACTTCAATATTGTGGCTGCTGACACGGGATAAAAGGATCAATTGTCGCACCAGAAGTCTATTTTTGTTCCCGGGAACTTACTGTCAGGTCGAGCAATTACATGGCTGATATCCGGTCTGAACCCGGCATTAGGCCATGGTGTAGTTGCATACTGTATGCCCCTACACATTACTGCATATCATCCTGCACTATAGAAAAGATGAAGCTGACCCAACATTAGATTTTTGCTGGGATGCAACATTATATTACACTGTTTTTATGCAATTAAATTATTAATTGGTCATGACTTAGGAACTGTTTTAGTTATGTAGTCAACTATATTTAGACTATCATGATAAACTAAAACATTCCATAACAGAGTTTCAATGTAAATAGAAACTACAACAGGCCTTTAAAGGTGTAATGTGTAACATAGTTGATTGTTGAGTCTCATGCAGGTCATCAAATACCAATGCTTCGGGTTGGTAGCCGGCCCAACCAACCCAAAGCGTCAGTATTTGAGGACCCCGGAATAAGACTCATCTTACAAATGGCTTCTTTTAATAAAAACTTTGCGTACATCAGTAAAAGATGAATGAATACAGGGGATAGACATAACAAACTAATAACAACTGTGCAATGCAGTGCAATCCAAACCAATTGCCCCATGCTGGATTGCTGTTTCAGGTTGCATCATACTGTACAGGTGCTGACAGAAATTCTTTCATATCACCAGTGCATGCCATCGCTGGAGGATGCCCATCAGTCTATTCCTGGTCAGTGGTCTATGTCAGAAAAATAATGTTATGTCATTCTTTTTCTGCTGTCAGTTTGCTGTCCTTACCAACAAATAGCCATGTGCGTGAAGGAGTGACAGTAAGACAGGGTGCATCACTTTTCACATGTACAACAGAGTGCAATAACCATGAATGCCTTTAAGGAGAGAGAGAAAATGTGAATTACAGCCAAGAATAAGGTATAAACACTTGCCTACACTGAAATGGTCATATATGAACCTTAATCAAAGTGTCTAGACCTAACTAAAACCTTAGCTGCAAAGGGGCAGATCATATAACTGTAACTGTCATTTGTAATGGTTTTGGAACACACTCAGAGTGCTTATATGAGCCATATGTACAGTATATGTATGTGATATTTAGTACCTCACTGATTGTTTGTCAGTATTACAAATAGCAGCCTGTATTCATGTTATCCACTTACAGACAGCATTTGTGTGCAGGTTGTCACCACAGCATAAAGTCAAGACCGCTACTCACTAAGTATTACACTCCCATCAGTTGCTTCCAGGTAGCCTTGTTGACAGATTGGATGGACACCCGGCAACACAGTTGAGTTCTATCAATGAAGTTGAAATAATAGAGGGTTTTTTTTCCTTTCTTTTTTTCGCACAAGCATGTAAGCCGAGAGCAAGGATTGTAGGTCTGGCTTGTCAGTGTTACTTAACTTTTTTTGATAAATTGCCCCTGAAAGTGAACCTACAAATGTCCACTACAGACAGTTAAGTCCAGACAGTGAAAAATAGCCACACACTATTGCTTCAGGCATTGAATATGTTTAAAACAGTATAATGCAGCACATTTCGACAACATTTGTCTTTCTTTTCATTCCAGTTCTTTGAAATTGACTAATGTTCACCTCATGTGCAGAAAATATGTAATTTGGTTTTAAAAATTCAAAAAGATATAGGCCAAGACATTAATAAGAATGAAAATATCAGAAGAAAAAAAAGTCATCACAGCGGATCATGCTGTTTTTAAGCAGTGTGAAATGGTAGCTGAGTAGCTACATCCCGATAGATATAGATTAAAAAAAAAAAAAAAAAAAAATCAGTCACTTATACTCCATCACCCTCTTGGCAGGATGAGGGAAAAAAGATCAGAAAAAAACTTGTAACATCGTGTCATGTTATTGTGCTTCAACTGAACACCATTCTTATTAAAAAGTGGTTTGACATCACCATCAGTAACGCAGCACAATGAAGATTTGCAGAGTATTGGCAGAATGCCAACTTGACATGTCTGTCAAGGAAGTTAGTGATACCAAAGCATTTTTTGCCCTGCAGTGATCATTTAAGGCTGTCGGCTTCAACGCCGTACAAATAATCCCCCTTCCAACAACTCAGGACTCAGGTTCCAAACTGCGGTCTATGAGGCTGGGACCGCTTTAAAAACCAAGGTGCTTTAAGTATGATGCCCAGGGTTTTTGTGGTGGGAAGGTGGAGGTGGCGGCTTCTATTGATCGGCTTGCGTTTGGAGACAATAATCAGGGAGGCTGATGTCAGGCACACAGTGGATCTACCTCGAAGGAATTGATTGTTTTGAGCCTGCTGGCCATTGGTATTCTTGTGCTGGTAGACAATAGCAGACAGACAGAACAGGGCACTCTGTCTTTGATGGTCAGCGACAAGGGGGAGAGAGTCGGTGGAGGACATGGAGAGGATGGGGGCTGGTAATGGAGAGAAGACAGAAAGAAAAAGAAAGGAAGAAGAAAAAAGTAGAAAGATGGGAATAAGCCCAGCCATGCTGTCATCTTCACATGTGACTTCTGACAGCAATCCTCAAAAGACAAAATGTTTCATTGCAAGAGTTGGTATATTCTGCTATGCACTCTGAATATTCAAGTCTTTGGAGTTGTATTCATACCTGAAAAAGAGGAAGAGATGAAGAAGACAGTGGCATGTTTATACTTTGGAGAACTCGCTTGACGGATACTTGAGGGATTCCAAAATCCAGATCCCAGAGCCTGTTGATTCTCACAGAAAGCTACGGAGCCAGAACAGTGGCTTTAAATCTTGCCATAGAAAATTAAATTGAAAACAAAACATGAGCTGAGACATGAAACACTTGGAATGGAGTTATATTGGCACTGAAACCAATTTTGTCCCCGAAGTACCAATAAAAATTAAAACACAGGGCGTAAAATCATTTTTATTTATATATTTGTTGTATTCTGATGTGTTTATAAATGGTAACCTTTAGATTTGTCCTTCATGTCTGTGTTTTCTAGTGACAGTTTTTTTTAAGTGCTGACACATTCAACGACATGCTCTATTATGAAGTTCTAAATGTAACAATTAATTGATGATTGAAAATGACAGTTGTTGTCTTTTGATGACAATGGCATTAAACTGTGTCCTTCTTTTATCTATTTTCCTCACAGACAAATAAGAAACTAAATGTTATACATAAATTAGAAGATTACTTCAAAGGGATCATTAAACGTAGTGCATGAATATTCATGAAGTCTCTAATATTTCGGAGGAAAGTTGGCTGTTATACATGTTTATTTAGTTTGTTTTGAATCACACAGCTAAGTTACTGTGCTATCAAAAGATGTAAAAGAAGAGTAGGGAGTTTTACTTATTTTTCAAGGACAGTTGTGGGATCACTGATTCTTGCAGTACAAGTATTCAAGCTAGCAAAGCTGGCAAAAGGCAGCTAACTGATGCCTTGGTCTCTGTCGGTCACGTGACCTTTAGGCGTTAAGACTGACCTATAAAGTAAATGTGCTGTTAAACCAAAACAATGAGCTAAAGAGCGGCCTAAAAGCTCTGTAGAGACACAATTCCATTCAGGTAATATTAAAATTTATAAGAAAATAAGGTTATAATACATTAAAAGTGTACTCCAATAACACATTGACTTTTGACTTTGACTATTCAACACATTCATCTTCCTTAAAACCTGGTAGCTACATTACCCAGAATTTGATTTGACTGCTGTCAGTTCCCTTAGAGATTCAGGTGTGTTACGCTCAGTTAGCCTCAGGTGGAAATAAGGGGCAGGCTACAGAGGAGGTCTGGTAACCTCACTTCTTCCCAACTCCACACCCCTGGATTTGTTTACATTTTATTTTCATTCTAAATACCCTTTTCACATGTGGTAGTACTCCCTAAGAGCTGTAAACAAAATGTGTAAAATTTGTGTTTTCATAGCCTACTGGAGTACGGCTCATACTGTATGGGTTTTGAGACATTTTTTAAATGTCCCTCTTTAACTGAACATGTATTGAAGTGATGCCAGAACATATGATTTTGTGTTTGTCCCAGTTTAAATCCTACCTCTTGTATTCTGAATAGCAAACAGAGAGATACTTTTGTTTGCTGCCAGAATAAAGAATTTCGCAGCAGCATTGCTGTGAATTGCCATCACATGATGCCATATGCTTTAGTCACTGTAAAACAGAAAAATACTGCTGTTTTCCCCCACCTTGAAGTTTTCATTGCAGAATGCAGCCTCGAGGCAAGGCTCTGGTGACGAGAAACCAAGCTGCATGACTCATTTGTTTATAAAAAGATGGCGGCTGTCTGCCACAGATCTGTCAGGGCCTGTGATCAAAGAGGAAGAAGGGTGATGTTGAGGATGGAGAACTTTTCATAGGCTGGCACAGCCGTCGGCGGCAAAGCTGCTGTTTATTCCTGCTGAGCACATGATGACGAGACTGTGACAAAAAGCTAGTTTGCAAATGACTAAATAAGCATTAGTGTATCATAGGACTGTCGCGATATACCGGTATTGACGGTTACCGTGTTAATTAAAAGGGAAATTTTTAATACCATGTTAAAAATTCACATATTTTAATATCGTGTAAAACCCAGAGACTCTTCTGTTTCTTTCCGTTACCGCTTTCTCACAGTGGGTGGCGATGATGCGCCTACGTTGTCTGCCGTCCGTCATAAAAACAGGAGGAGAAGAAGAGCTTAGCTAGTTAGCTAATCCTTCGCTAAAAACACAACCGTGTGTGCTCGCTACTGCCGCGCATAATGTCAGAGGAGGCAACAGACGAGAGCGGGACACTATACCCTAACCAGAAAAGAGTGAACTCACCAGTGTGGGAGTTTTTTGGATTCCGTAAAAAAGACGGTGTGTTTGTAGTAGAGTGTGGATACCTGACCCCGACGGGACCCGATGGGTCGGGCCAGGTTCGGATAAGAATTTAGATGTCATGTTCAGGTTCGGCTCTGGCTACCTGACATGCTGCTGTGTTGTGCTACGGCCTATTCAGTGTTTTACGTGATAACGCATGAACGCAACACAGGCATTTGTTACATTCAGGCAGACCGCGGTAAATATTCAGCCTAAACCAGGGAGAATGGAGGACATCAAACAAAACTTGTCATCAGGAAAGTTTAAAACTGCCGAAAACCATGCAGGAAAGTCGACGCTATGGAGGCATTTCGGTTTTGTGAAGTGTACAACGTGTGTGTGTGTGTGTGTGCGCACACGCGTGTGCGTAGCAGCAGCCTTTTGATGGTCATTTTTACACTGTCCATGTGTAATCAGAGTAAACAGATAATCTATGATAACAATGACTGCATGTCAGGTAACAAACTGCGTTGGGCTCAGGTCAGGTTCGGACATAAACATCAGAAAAACATTCAGACCAGGCTCGGTTACTACTGTCTCGGACTCGGTTGGGTTCGGTCAGAAAAATGCGGACCGAGCCGCACTCTAGTTCGTAGACACCCCAGTCTGCAGGAAATGTCTATCTATAGTACCCGCAAAAGGTGGCAATACAAGCAACCTGTTCACTCATCTTCGCATCCACCATCCTGCAGATTTCGCCACAGCAGACAGAGTAAGTTGCAGTTAGTTTGCTAGCCCTGGATCAGGAAAATGTTACATTAAGGTCTATGATGTGTTGCTAAAGTTACGTTATGTTATCATGGCGTTGGAAGATTTAACAGTATTTTCTCTCTCCTGGTTATTTTTTTTGGCAGTGCCAAAGAAGCGAGAGGTTGGACATGTGAATAATATTGCCAAGTTATTTCATTAGACTCTTTCTCCACCTCCCTACACATTTACATTTTGTGTAGTATAATCCATTTGCCAAGAAGACAAAACATACAATTAACAAAGTCGGTGAATTTGACTGATAGCATTATTTTTAAATTTATTTTTAAATTTTCTATAGGTATGGTGATAATATTGTTATCGTGATATTTTTTAGCCACGATAACCGTGGAGTGAAAATCTGATATCGTGACAGCCCTAGTGTACCACTTGAAGATGTATCAATGGGTACTGTATCCTCATTTTTCTGCCGGTTTGTATACTGTCAAGTGTCTATTTTTGCTAAAAGCAGTTCATTTTGTCGTTTTTGTGTTCAATACTAAGCAGGTTGCAGGATTCTCTCTTCCATTTGTCTGGTTAGACTGAAAGATTTATTAGTAGTGATTGCTTCATATAATACAGTCTGTGCTGATGATGCTTTTCCTTTTTTGGTTAAATCGTTTTACTGAGGGGATTCTTTGATATAGTAGATCACAGCTTGTCTCCATTACTCCGAGAGCCATGTCTCATCCGTATGAAATCTCCATTCTGCTTCTGCAACTTTATTCAACTCTTACTGCTGGTTTTTAAAACTTTTATTCTTTCCGGTTGGATATTGTTTCTCCTTTTATAATTCAGATTCATTTCTTGGGATATAGCCTTCTGCTTATCTTTATGTATTTGGATGAAATTACATTTCAGAAGCTGACCTACTGCATTTCCTCAGAAGAGCCAGACTTAATTTTGAAATTTATTCAAGTCTAGAGTTAAAGGGAGGCCATGTAACTTCAACCGAACACTGGCTACTATGGCCACAAGTGGCAATTACAGGATGAGACTTTGAATTTTCCTCCCTTTCCCAAGATTCTTTTGAGTCACTTTCTTTGAGGTGATCATGATCAGGCAACCTGAGTGGAAAAGAATGGAAAGGGACCACAGCCACACGAAAAAAAGGAGGTCTGCAGAAGGAGGGGGAAAAAAAGCATGACTATTTTGTTTTTAATACTATATGTGTGAAATTAGAAATTAGCTGCACAATCTAACTTTGTAGGACTTTAAATAGCAGTGGCACAGTAACTGTTTAAATACTGTTCATACTGTATGGTATGATAACATTTTAGGCATCAAATTGTTGAGATGTGGTTATGCACCCAGAATGGAATGCCAGCAATAACTAGCAAAACTACTGAACTTGCTTTTACTCCACACAGCACACTCTTTTGCATTAAACTTCTGGAATAGGATGTGAGTTTTGACAGAAAAAGAAATTGCCTGGTGTTTTCCCGAACCAACATCCCTGATGTGTCCATCCCAGGACCATAGCTTCCAATGAGGTCATGTCCTCTTTACTTTTCCCTAGAATTTGGGGTTTTAGCAACATGTGGGAGGGGGTTTACATTATACAATTCAAATCAAATACACCATGGGTTATACTCCAGACTTAATATATTGATATTAGACTCTTTAGGTCAACAGAAAGTGTTTAGGGAATAAAATATGAATAATCAAATATGTTTAAAATCTTCTTTTTGGTGGCTGGGTGGGGTAATTGGAAATTGGACCTCAGTATATCTAAAATCCTGACTCCAGGCTTGATCTGACCACAATAATGCCAACAATTACATGCCATCACAGTCACTATTTCTTTATGGGGATATGCAGCTTGTGCAGCTGTTAGTCTTTTAGCAAAATGTGTGAATATTACTGAAAAGCTTATTTTAAACCTTTTTATGGAGTTGAAGTTAGCATTGTTTCATTTTTCCAAAGGTTTAAGGGAAGCCTTCAGAAATTCCAGACATAGTCGTATCTGATCAGATAATGCTGTTGCCACAACATTTTGCCGGATGTGTCACATTTATCTGCTTTCTCGTCCTTGTCTCTTGATTTGTTCTTATCTGAGCTGTCATGTTGGCTGCAGCACAGTTAGAAGACAAAGGTTAGTGTAGGTTGGAGGAAGAGAGACTTTTACAAGACTGACTGGGCTGGGACATCTTTCTGCTCAGACTTTAATGAAGTAATTGTCAGAGAATTTGCTCTATTTCGCCTCCTGCAATGTCATCCTCTAAAGGGGACACAGAGGAGTGAGTGGAAATTGGAGGGGCCCTCAGAGGTACTGCTTTTAGTTTCCCATCCCTTGGTTTTGCCATTTATTCCATGTATATATATATATATATATATTTTCTGTGAAAGAAAAAGGTTTAAGGTTGGCAGCAGAATTGGCTTCAAATATGTTTTAGGATACTGTATATTATGTAACAGCAATAATTCTGAACTGTTTGAAAGTGCACTTGAGGTACTCTGTAAATTTGATTATGACACAGGTTCCTCGCCCAGTTATCTTAAGTAAAGAGCCGAGAAATGGAAGCTTATTACGACTTGGTATTTGCGAAAAGAAATTGCCTTGCTGTTAGATTCTGACCTTTACCTTCAGCTAATGTTAAAGAAACGCTGCCTCACAATCTCATGCATTGCCCTAAGCCACAACATCACTCTTAATTCCAAAGTCTCCCCACCTTAACTTTACTGTGATCCCTGTTCAGCCACCTGGTCACACCAGCAAGATGATTTTCTGTTTGAGCACATGCCATCAGACAGATCCCATCTCATCCACAGAGGTCTGAGCTAAGACAGTGGCAGTCTTTTAAAAGTTCGAGCTCTTCTTTTTGTAGTTTTGGTCATCATTGTTGGTATCGTTTGTCCATCTAAGCAATATATGTCATAATGAAAATGTCATCGTAACAAAATGGACTAATGGACAAATCTGAAAATACAGCCTTGTTCCTCAGATGTGGCTTATAGGCTACAAGACATTTTTACCAGGCTAATATTTTTCAGTTAATTTTAATCAATCTAATCGGGTTCTTCAAATGCAGAATTGATTAATTGATTAAGTTATCTTGAATAAGGGCGCACGCTCATGTTTAGTAATAAAAATGGCATTTAATGGAGTTGAAATCGTGATCCGAGGCAGCCATGTAGGAAAGCTTGGGCAACACACTCATTGACATAGGTTTCTATCTGTGGTCCTGCATTGCTGTTATTGTGTTTTGTACTAGGCTCCACAATGTGTCCACACTTCCATTATAGCTACAGATACAATTAGTCATGAATGAATGGAGTTAGAATATGAGTGATGTTGTGTGCATGAGTGGGAAGGTTCACCCCATCATATGAGCACACAATTGTTGCAGTGTTGATTAAACATCCTGTCTGCTATGAGATCATCCTTTCTCAGGCTGAGCTTATATCTGAGAGCTGAAGCTTGCCACAAAATCTTACTATCCTGCAATGAAGTGAAATCTTTCAGAACAGATTTGTTTGTATGGCCAGTTTGTACGCTGCTATTTGTTTATATGTTCCCAAATTGTTTTCCTAATTATGTTGTGCTGACAAATGAATTGAATGAAGTGCTACATTTATGTGAGTCATAGTGAAGTGATTGGGGTGGATGATTGACAACACTGGCAGGACTGTGACCCCAGAGACCAGGGTTTGCTTCCTGATTCCCCTCTATGGTTATGATTAGGTACTTCAGTTAAGGTTAGGGAAAACTTACGGTTTAAGTTAAATGTTAATCAACATGTGTCCCTGCAGACTTTTTCTCTCCTCATACCGAAAGGACTATATAGGCTGATTGCCAATGACTCCCAAAATGACCAACATTATCGTTATTGAGTACCAGTGTACCGGACATTCGTCATGCAAGAAATCCATCGTCATGTAGTTAACATTGTGAAACTGTCGCAGTTCGGAAAGGTTTAGGCACCTTTCGGAAAAGATTTTGGTTTACGTGATGGAAGTTAAGTACATTACGTGAGTTAAAATAAGTCAACATTTTGGTTTCACATGGGACAGTAACAGTGATCTGTGTTTGACTCATCCATCCACCCCAGCCCCCACCATATGTGGACTTTGCTGATTTTTATCACCTAAGTTTCTCCCCCGCTCCCGTCATGATTACTACGGTCTTGTGAGGTCGCCACCCAACAATAAACATAAATGGGTCATTATAAGCTGCTTGTACAGACAATACACCCGTTTCTGGAGAGGACGGGCTGGTATTTATTTAACAAAGACCACAATCTTTTCCCAACTTCAACCAAAGTGCTTTTGTTGCCTAAAAGTAACAATACACTGGACTTGAACCATGATTTCTGGTGTGAGAGTCCTGCACTTTGCATGCTCACCATTCACCGCGACCATTCAGTAAAATAAAGACTATCTCGAATCATTATCCAGTACATTAACATAATTTCTAGGAGACAAGGTTCATATTTTATTATGCACAAGTAGCTAACGAATTAACTTAATTTGCAATGGTCGCTCAATTACCTACGTTATCATAATTAAAAACATTCAATTCATCAGTCAGTTTCATTAGCTGTACTTTTGCAGGTTCGTGTTTGTCTGACAGCAGCTCAAGATCAATTTAAGCTGAAGGGCTAAAGAGCAGAAAAATCAACAACAATCAAATCAAGCTTACTCACATATCCACATATGAACAATACTGCCAAATTTAGTTTAAAAAAACAACTTTATTTAAACAGGAAAATCAAACTTGTGGTCAGAAATGCCCGAATTGGCCTCATTTATTGCAGAGAAATGACCTTTGCTGACACTAACGACTGCAACACTGCATCACACTAACGTGTGAAGATGGATGGAGCACAGGAAAAGGTCACAGTAAACAAGCCTTGACTTTACAGGACACAAGCTCTCTGGATGACACCATGCAATAATGTTACATATATGCGGAGTAGACAGATGAATTTGTCAAAAGTGACACAACAGAGAGACACTTTTTGAAAGTTTGGACTACCAAAGTTTCTGAGGTGGGTTTGACATCAAAAGAGTGCCAGACGGGTCTTTCATCTGTGTTTTCTGTGCTAAAAGAAATAAGTCTGCGTTTAATGCACATCTCAAGCTGCACAAGCACAACTTTCTCTATCTGCCGTTTCCTGAATATGTGTTGGAAAGGTCACTTTGTGAGTGAAAAGAGAACATAATCTATATGCATATGCCCATCAGACCAATGAATCTGGATTCTCGCCAGTTGGCCAGTCAGTCTCGCTCAGCAGAAAGCAAATGAAAATGGAAACTGAGGAGAATTTATTCAGTTACTCTGACAAAAACAAAGAACCTAAGACGCATAATTAGGCTACAGTCCAGGCTGTGAGCAGAAACATGCCAGTTGGCAAACTAGGCACTTAGACTCCTGCTGTGATGTCTAACAGGGAAGCTGGGTCTGCAAAGACCAAAAACAACAGGCACTGTGGTGACATTTTCTGAAAAACGCTGTACTATAACCTGATTTGTGGATCTAACTTTGTGACCCCCCCCCCCCCAGTGCAAACTAAAGCCTCTCAGCAAATATTTTGACATTAAAGAGATGTTGATACAGCAGTGTATCCCAGTCCTGGAAACTGCTGTAAATACAGCACTATAATAAAAGTTGGGACATCTGTCATCTAAAGCTGCTGTATTGGTCATATTGATTCATGAAATCTGGAAGCAGCTTCAGCATAAAGTTTTGCCATGCCTATGTGGTGAGGGTAGCAAGTTGACAACACCACTTGGGGAATATAATAAGCTATAGTATTAAGTTGGTTAAAAAATTGACATTAAGGCACACAGACTCATTAGCCTACTGAAGGACAGGACAGAGACGTGTTTTCAAAATAAACCAAATCTTTCACTGAAATAATCAAATTATTGAAAATGGCAGGGACTGGAGCTGCTAGAAAGGAAAGAAGAAATATTAATAACCAAAGGAAAATTACTGAAACTAAGAGGAAGGATTTAAAATTTGACTTTATCACTGGATGTGATTAAAAAGGCCTTGATACAAAATCACCGGCGATCGGCGCACAATGCATGCCGGTTAGATTTGTGTCCGACTTGATCCCGACTTGCTACGATATGTAGGCATCGATAATCTCACAAGATCAAGGCGGCCGCAGTTTTTGGAGCCAGGCGCCGCAGTTGCTCTCCACCGATTGCAAGACCCAGTGCATGATGGGAAACTCCTAGCTGTAGCCTGATCAAAGAGCTGATTGGTTTAGAAGTTGTCTCAACAATATGACGTTTTATAGAAACTTTTAACTTTTGTTGAATTGGAGAGATTTTGATTGAATTTGTCTGATTTGGAGGTTTGTTCTTGATGGTGACATTTGTAGTTAGAAGGACTAAATACATTTATATTATAAACTCCATAAAATACATTGCTGCAGTCTATTGTAGCCTATATTCATATTGGACTGTTTTAATTATTGAAATAATTATCACAAACATCTGGGTAGGATGTGAGGATTCATAACATTCTGTACAGATGTGAAGCCCTGACAGTCTGAATATCTGACAGATGTTTTTCATTTCTTTCCTCTGTGTATGTCTAGTAATGTTTTTGGTTTATTTATGTAGTTTAAGAGGGACAGGTTTCAGAATTCATGTAGAAGGAGGTTGAATAGTGAACAGAAATCACAGATCGCCTGTACAGCATTTTAATAGGCCACCCTGTAATAATTAAAACAATTGGACATG